>MPUH01000915.1:0-29572 GCA_001970955.1 Stentor coeruleus | reverse complement strand
ATTAAAAAGTGTAGAGGCTTGAAAATTGTTAGGGTGAATATTATTTGAAATATTGAAGAAGCTTCAATTCAGGTATTCCAAGTTTGATACCTGCAAGTTATTTGCTAATATCGAATTTCATTAAACTAATGAAAATGAAATCTAGCTTTAAAGAAATAATATCTGAAGTTGAAACAGGAAAATATCGAATAAAGATTAAGAAGGAGATGAGGAGGAAGCAAAGATTCTTAAAAATTATACTGCAAAGATTTGAAGATATATTAGATTTAATTCAAGAAATAGTTTTTAATGGTAATTTAGTTTTCATTTTCATCAAGCTCATCAAAAATTTTTGAGGAATTGTCTGATTCGATTTTTATAAGTAAGTCTGATTTTTCATTTTAATCTGACTTTTTATTAACTTCACCAATTTTATTAAGGAAATCAGAATCAGATAAATAATTAATCTTCAAATATATTTCTGATGCTTTTTATAATAAGTTATTGCTTTAGTTTATTATATATTTCACTAATCTTATTTTCATGCACATTTTTAATACTTTTTCACAATATATCATCTAATTTTCATGTTGATTTAGTTGTTTTATATGCTTCACAATTTTTTTAAGTAAGATGTTTTTTCATAATAATTTATTGATTTTTCATACTGATTTAGTTTTTTATATACTTTACCAATTTAATTAAGACAATTATCAGCATATTTTAATTTTTTTCTTGTAAAAATATTCCCAATACTTACTCATAAAAANACTTACTCATAAAAAAATACCGCTTTTTGATAATCTTATTATAAATGTATTATCAGATAAGTGTAGGCACTATAAACAGGTATTATCATCTTGATTTGTCTGCATAATTGAATTCTACTTATAAATTTTGTATCTGCCAAATGCTATTTACTGACTTCCTTTTGATCTGGTTTATGACAGCTTTCAAATACTTTCTAAGACTTCCTAATACTTTTAACTAAGCTTGATCACCTAGGTTTTTTGATTATAGGCAGGTCTTAGGTAAAAAAGAGTAATTCTACCAACCCTATCAAAACCTTCAGTAGGCTGGAGCACTTAAAAACCTTGGGCAGGAAAGCGTTAATAGAATAATTGAATATTAAATACTGAATATCTGTTAGTAAGCCTTCAACCATATTAATATACTTTTTCTTAATGACTTATCGCTTTTTCATAATAAATTATCATTCTTCAGGTTGACTTAGTATTTTTATATGCTTTACCAATTTTATCAAGGCAATAAGCAGAATTTTTAATTATAATCCTTAGAATATATTTCTAATAGTTTCTCATAATAAAATATCACTTTCTCATGCTGATTTAGTTTTTAATATACTTTACAAAGTTTATTAACATTATCACCAACATTATCTAAATTAGTTCTGAGACTTTTTCTTAATAAATTATCGCATTTTCATTATGATTTAGTTCTTTATATAATTCGCTAATTTTATTAAAATAATCTTCAACATTATGTAAAAATAGTGGTGTATTCAAAAAAATAAAGATTGATAGAAGAGATATCTGCTTTTCCAATAAAAAATTTAAAATATAGAATTAATATAGAAGATACTAAACTTCCTAACAAAAAAATGTTCTTATAATGAGAAGATTCATAAAAATTATAAAATAAAAATCATGGATACAGATTAGCATTTTTAACATGAAATAATTTCCTAAAACAGATTAAATAGTAATAAACATTCCTCATGTCTAAAAATATATGGTGTCAACAATAAAAATCCACATATTCAAAATTTTTAATCCCAAAAAATTAAAAAAATAACTCCTTCAATGGCAAACTTCAAACATCTTTTATAATAAAATAATGAATAAATTGTATATCATAAGACATGCTCAAACTTTCTACAACAAAGCACAAGCAGAAAACGAGCAACAAGGTCATCCTCATTTAACGGGAGAATTTCGTTGGAATCCAGATCTAGCAGATTCAGTCTTATCCCCAGAAGGTATATCCCAATGTCATTCATCAATATCATATGCTCATAGTCTTCAAATAGAAAAAGTTTTTACATCTCCTTTACGTCGAGCATTAGAAACATGTGAGATTTTATTCAAAGACCATCCACTACATCCAAAAATCATTGTCCATCCACAATTACATGAAATATTACATAATGGTCATGATATTTCATGTTATAATGGGATTCCATTCTCTGAATATGCTCATTACGACTGGAGTTTAATTGGGAATATTTTTTTACCTGATCTTTTTATAAGCCCAAAATATACTGAGGAAATTGGAAATGGGGATTTTATGACTAGAAGGATTAAGATTTTAGAACTTATGAGAAAAGTGAACCCTGACTACCTTGAGTCAGATTTTGAATTATATAAAAGGGCACAGAAAAGTAAAGATATATGGAAAAGAGAACTTGAGATGAATTCTATAGCTTTGGTAACACATTCATCGTTTTTAAAACAGTTTACTAAGGAAAACTATGAAGAGAATGGAACTTGGTTACAAAATTGCGAGATTATGGAGTTTAGATTATAATTTTATAAAATAATCCTAATTCTTTACTTATATCTAACTAATCTTCATCATTAAGCTCTTGGAAAATCGAGCCTTTTTTCTCTTCAAAAATCTTCTCAACTTTCTTAACAAACTCAGTCTTTTCTTGGGTTTTGATTTCAACTATATTTTTTTCTTCTTTTTCATCATCATCAAAACTCAACACTTCTTTAGCTTTTTTCATATTCCTAAAGCGTTTTTTAAACCCTGTTGTATCTTCAGCTGGGGTATTCATAATCATTTTAACTACAGAATATTGTCCTGGGGTTCTTTCTAGGATCTTTTTAGCCTCAGAGCATTTGTGAATACTAAAAAAATGAGCATAAGCGCTATGGTCATTTTCCCATTTTACATAAAAATCCCCTGAGAATTTTTGTAAAACATCATTAAGATCATCAGTTGTAACAGATGATGACAACTGATAAAACAATAGCGATGCCATGATTTCTTTTTTCTCAAACTCAGTCTCAATTCCTTGATTAACTAGTGACACAAACTCTGAAAGCACAGGCTGAGGAACCCTTGCTGTATCAGTTAAATATACATACACACTTCTATAAGGCTCTTTATCTAAACTTTGAGTATCAAGTTTATAATGATGTGTTGCAAGTTCATGACATAACCAGCGTTGTTTCTCTTTCATCGGGGGTAAAAAAGTTACTTTATCTTTTTTTGCTATAATCGTGGCAAGTTTTCCTTCAACTTTATTTATAAACTCCATATTCCCTTTAGCAAACTCAACAAGTTCTTCAGAATAAAGTTCTTTTTCTCCAGTTCCCAAAGCTTTATCCCTTTTAATTTTCAAACACCCATCATCACATTCAAGAACTTTACCTTCACCACAAGCTGCAATAATACTCTGACTTCCACATGGGCAAAAAACACTAATATGAACTTGACAAGGTTCTTGAGGACAAGGATTTGGATAATGGCAATTAGCCAAACACGTATGACTACATCTATCTTTTTTTTTCTTACAAAGATGCTGTTTTATATACTTTTCACATTCTTCGTTATGACATTTTTCAACACAATTATGCTCACATTTCAGAACTTTCCCACAAATCTTCCCACAAGATACAGTTAAAATCCCACATCCTATAGGCAAGAACATTTTCCCACATCTACATGGTTTTTCTATAAGTTGTGAACATGATGGACATTCTCCTGAATGACATGTACTAAGACAATTATGCCCACATGATAAAATTTTAGCACATTTAAATGTACATCCAATTTCCATATCTTTAGTCCCACATCTTATAGGTGGATCTTTATAACTTCTTCCACATGGACAAAAAATCCTTACCCTTGTTATAACTTTACATGGTTCACAATTTCCTATATGGCAATGGCTAAGACAAGTGTGAATAGAACAATTAAGTATTTTCCCACATGTTTCAAGACATCTATGTTCATCACTATATGGATCATCTAATCCTGAACAACATTGTTGATTACATTTATGTCTTTTACATGATTTTTTAGTTGTGCAGAGTTTATTACATAAAATTTGTTTGGTTAAATCTTGGCATTTTACATCTTGTATAGTCCTTGTGCATCTACATGTGATTTTTTGTGTAGCTTTACAAGGTGGGCATAATCCATTGTGACATGCAACTTTACATTTATGCCCACATGATAATATTTTATCACAAACACCATAACAACTAGGTATAGGGTCGCAACATGATGTTCTAGGATTAAGTAATATCATATCCAAAGAATTCTTACCACATGGACAACGACTAACTAAATTTGGACTAAGTTTGCATACCCCACAACTCCCAGCATGGCAGTTTTTATCACAAAAATGCTTACCACAACTCAATGTTTTATTACATTTATTCTGACATACTATAGGCATTCCACAATCTACAGTAACAGATTCTTTCCCACAATAACAATCTTGTGTGATAACAACACAACATTTCTGACAAGGTCCTTCATGGCATTTATTCTGACAATAATGACTATCACAATTTAATTTTTTCCCACATATTTCATCACACGATTGCCCTATATGTTTATCTTTACACATAGGTTGATATGTTTTTTTCGTACAATAACAAGTTTGAGGTGCAGCCATAGAAGTACATGATGGACAAGCTCCAGGATGACATTGTTGTGGACATAAATGAGGACAATCATTTCCTCTTGATCGGCCACATACTTCACCACATGAATGAGGTGGATACATAGGATGTTGAACTGGTTCTTCAGTTTTACCACAAAAGCATGTATATTTAGGTTCTGTTGTATATTCATAGTTACAAGCTGGGCAATTCCAACGATTACCAGAGCTTTCTTTCCATTTTTTGATACAAGTGAGGTGCTCAGGGATTCTGCATTGTTCGCAGTTCCAGATTTTCCCTCGCCACCCGATTTGATACATGCACACCATACATTCAAGCTCTCGACCTATGAGCTTTGTTAGCAACTCACTGTATTGTTCTGACCCTTCAGGTTTCTGCCAACGAGCTAAAGCGGGGTTTTTAGCACTTTTTGGCCCTTGGGGTCCTTGGAACTCTGTTCTTGGTTGCTTAAATCCTGGTGGTTTTTTCTTTTTCTTAAATCGGTATGGCTTAGAATCCATTATATTGCATCAGAAATTTACCAAATATGAGGTAAAAAAATAGGGTTTTGTAAGGTGTGATTTTTTAGGATTTTGTTGATTTTGTTTTAGGGATGCTGGGCTTTTTTAGTTAAAATTAAGATTTTTATATGGGGTTTTGAATTTTTGAAAGTTTTTTGAGGAATTCAGTACTTTTATGGACCTGTTTATGTTTATAATCACAACCACTAAAGATTTATATATAAATTTATCAAAGGAGTATATATAATTTATATAAATGACTGAAGTTATTTCAAGCGATCAGTAGAGCTGTGTATTATCCTCTATCTAACATAAAGATTCTAAAAAAAACCCAATCTTACATAGCCCGCCTATAACCTACCTAATGCGCTTAGTTTTAGTGCGCCCTGACTCCAAAGGCAAAAAAGCTTATATTTGAGGGTATTTGAATAAATTAATGGCGTATAATAAATATGAAGAAGCGAGACGAAGAATTGCCCGACTACTCTGAAGACAATGAAGTCGAAGAACAAAAAGGACCAAAAACCAGAGTCAAGAAAGGTGGGTTCTCAGGACTCCATTCAGCAGGTTTTTCAGAGTTCCTTCTCAAGGAAGAGATAATGAACTCTATCCACGAATGCGGCTTCGAGCACCCTAGTGAAGTGCAGCAAGAAGCCCTTCCACAAGCCATTATGGGCACCGATATCGTTTGCCAGGCTAAAAGTGGTATGGGCAAGACCGCTGTGTTTGTTTTATCAGTACTTCACCAGCTCGAAACCCCTCCAAAACCTATCTCAGTCCTAGTCCTTGCGCATACTCGTGAGCTTGCTTTTCAAATCAAACGTGAGTTCGACAGGTTCTCAAAAAGACTTGAAGGTGTCAAAACTGAAGTGTTCTATGGAGGTGTGCAAATAAGCCAGCAAATCACTGTGCTTAAAACCCCACCGACCATTATAGTGGGGACTCCAGGACGTATTCTAGCTTTGGCGCGAAAAGGGTCATTGAAACTTGATGGTATCAAACATTTTGTTATGGACGAATGCGACAAAATGCTCGATCAACTCGATATGAGAAGTGATGTTCAGCATATTTTCAGACTTACTCCTCATACAAAGCAAGTTATGATGTTTAGTGCAACAATGAATAAAGAAATCCGTAATGTCTTCAGGAAATTTGTCCAAAATCAAGTGGAGATTTTTATTGACGATGAGTCAAAACTCACACTTCATGGACTTCAACAATATTATGTGAAACTTGCTGAAACAGAAAAAAATAAAAGGCTTATTGATTTACTAGATGCCTTACAATTTAATCAAGTTGTGATTTTTGTCAAGAGCGTTAGCCGAGCTATAGAATTGAATAAAATTTTAGTAGAATGCCGGTTTCCGAGTACGGCTATTCATGCTGGATTAAATCAAGAAGAAAGGTAGCTGCTATAAAGAATTAACAGATTCAAGAGCTTTAAAGATTTCAATAAACGTGTGCTTGTGTCGACTGATTTGTTTGGAAGGGGGATTGATATTGAGAGAGTGAATATTGTGATCAATTATGACATGCCACGAAAAGAGGAAAGAGCTGAAAAAGAAAACTCCGGATCAAATACTTATTTGCATAGAGTAGGTTTTATGTAGGTTGGCCGTGCTGGAAGATTTGGAACGAAAGGGTTGGCGATTTCTTTTATATCTTCAGATGAGGACACCCAGGTGCTAAATGAGATTCAAGAGCGCTTTGATATAGCGGTTAATGAGTTGCCCGCGATGATCAATATTTCTACCTACAGTATTTATAACTTCAGTGAACTAACGAGTAATCAAATCTTATCCCATCTGCGTTTAATTTATATATGTATGGTTTGTATATAGTAGTATTTATTTTAAGCTTTATATCAGATTTTAACTATTAGTTTTTATTGCATTATGAACTTCATTAAATCTCTCTAAAAACTTGCTTCTAACTTCATCCATAAGGCTGTCAAAATTCATATACTGATCAGTAAAAATCGGTTCATAAATCTTATACATAACCTCAGCCCTTCCCCATTTCGCCGAAAATTTTTTTTCATTAAGCACCTCATCATATCCGCTACACATAAACATCTGTAAAGGTATTTTTCTAGAAAACGCATACCTTATCATTCCACTTCTAAGCGGTAAAGGTTCTTTTTTTAAATTTCTATGTCCTTCTGGATATACAAGTAAATGTATTCTTCCTGTTTTATGTGATGCAAACTTAGCATCAATCCATTCAAAAAATTCATCAAAATCTTTACCTGACCCTCTGACAAAGTACCAAATCCCATCAGTTATAAGGCTAATCAAACCCATAAAAGGTAAGACAAAACCGACAAGAGCCCTTGATAAAAAATTAGTACTGTGTTCTGTGATGACGTCATGCATTGTAAAATCACAAAAGTTCCTATGATTGCCAATGATCATAATATTTCGACCTTTTAATATAGGCACAGATCCTTCAAGTTTATTTAAAGTTATCCCTGAAAACCAAGTAGCATGATCAGAACATAAGCCTTGGATGTCATCAATAGTCCACATTCTCACAATGAGTGAGTATAAAGTGAATAATTGTAAACAGTATCCGGCCCTTATGAAAAACATAACTTTTTTAGGGAAAATCAAAACTAGACCAAGAATGATCATTGTCTGCCACCACATATTAATTGTAATCTTCAATATAAGATATTTGATTTTATATAAAATGGAAAGATTTAAGAGATATAAAAACACTGTAGGTGTTAAGGATTATAATGATAAGAAGGTTGAAAAAACTGGGAAGGGTTTAAAGGATATGATTATAAGAAAGTATATGAAAAAGTGGAAAGTATTTAGGAATAGGATGAGTAGATGGAAAAAATGTTTGTGTAAAGCTCAAGAGTTTTATTTTAGGAATTCTTTTGTTGGGTATTTACAAAGGTGGAGGGTTTTGTATAGGGAAATTAAAATGAAAAGGTTTGGATTGAAAAGATATGAGAAGAAACTAGTTTATGATTCGGAAAAAGCTTTTGGGAATTGGCCTGGATATCTTCATAATAAGAGGTTGGAGGTTTTTGCTATAGAAAGATATGAGGAAAATCTTATTAGGAAACATTTTACGTCTTGGTCTGATAAAGTGAAATTTTCTCAGCAAGGTTTAGATTTTAAAAGAGCTAGAAGAGTTTATAGAATAAAAGTTTTGAAGCGGGTTTTTAAGAATATGAAACTAAGAAATTTTCCTAAAAGTCCTTATTTATACAAAACTGGTTATGATTTGTCTAAAGTTCATATAAAAGAGGTTTTTGATTCTTTATATAATGATATAGAAAACAAGGATTTTATTAAAGGGAAAACATTAGCCAATAAGTTTTGGCATAAAAATCACGTCCCTTGGTTTTTTAAAGCCTGGAATAAACTTTTTCATAAAAGACTTAAAGAAAAAAATCTTTCGCGTATGGTACTCACTTCAAGAAACAAACAAAAATCCCGTATTTTCTTTTATGAATGGATCCGCAGATACAACATATCTTCATATAAACATAGAAAGACTCAACAAAAAGTACAGATGTTTCAAATGAAATGGGTTAAATATAAACTAGTAAAAATTTGCAAACTATGGATCAAATTGTATAAATCTAAAAATTATTATAGGAAACTTAAGAAAATTTCTCAAAGGCATAATATAATAAAAAAATATCATCGGTGCTTTTTAAGGTTTTTTATATTATATGAAAAAGGTAAAATCAATAAACTTAAACAATACAAAGCATTTAGGGTTAAAGATAAGAATTTACTATTAAAAAGCATTCATAGCTTGGTTAAGTATTTTAATATATCAATAAGAAAGAAAGTTAGTTTTGGAAAAGCAGTTAAAAGATGGTCAATGAAATTGTATAAGAAAATATGGATGATTTTACATGATAAAGTTATAAGGAAAAAATATAGAAAAAATAGAGAAAATGATGCTTGGAATGAAAGAATTAAAAACTTAACTCAGGAAGGTGTTGTTATGTTTATGAAATATGCTTTAGATGAAAAAAATAAAAGAGATGAGTATATAAGAGTTTTGATTGTCAATGAAAATCTACGAAAAGAAAAAATTGTTAAAAAATACGCTGGAAAATGGCTGAGTTATGTTAGAAACAAAATCAAAAAAATACATAAGAATAATGATGAGCTAAAATATGGAGATGATTGGAATTATCGAAGCATTTCATATAGAAAACCCCCAAGGCGGCATGTTTTTCTATAAACCAAAAATTATAAGTACAAAAATATATAATATAATTATGGTTAATAATAAAATGTATCGTCAAAGCCTACCAAGTCTTGAACTTTGGCTATTCAACCTCCTCCTTTTCCCACTATTTTTCCCTATATACTTTTCTATTCTCAATTTATTCCCAATATCAGCTATATAACTTGTATACTCAGGCCCTAAATAATCCTCTTCGTCAAGTATAACAATCTCATCTTGAACTTCAGCATCATTAAGACTCCTTCGTCTATTATTTCTACTCCTTTCAACTCTAAAAAGACGACTTTTAAACTTTTCCTTAAACAGTTCTGGCTTATCTAATTGTTTAATCCCTAAATTTTTAACCAGCAATTTCTGTATTAAAGATGTAAGTTCAGGATTCCTTTGTGATCTTGGACTATATTTGGTATTTGACATTGGGGAAGTTTCAATATTTTTTTTATGGATTTTTGCATTTGAAGTCATATCCCAAAACTCTCCAAATTTCCTTTTGTTATTACTTATAAGTTCATGCATTTTATGGTCGTTAACAGATTCAAAAAGTAATTTGGCTGAAGGGTTATAATAACATGTTAAAGGTCTTCCTTGAAGGATTTCTAATATTCGATTATTATCTTTTAAAGCGATTTTATTGTATTTATGATCGATGTATGCGTTAATTTTAGCTTTTGTGTTTTGATAAGTTTGATTTGCTATGAAAGCGTGTGGGTTTAGATCGTTTTTTTTTAGTTTTTCTGTTAGGATGCTAAGTTTTTTAAAGGTACTTGTCATGTCTTTGGTCACATCTTTTGGTGAAAAGCTTTCAAGGTTGTTGAGGTTTACTACTATTTGGTCAAGAGCATGGGTAAGTCTTATTCTGGAGGATCTTTTTGCTTGAGATATCTTGTAAGGTTCATTCATTTAATGAAAAATAGATTATTTGATTAGAAAGGATTAGATTTTTTTTATAATGTTGGAAGATAGAGTCTTTTGATATAGAAATTAGAATGTGATGAGGCAAGGTTAGAGATTTTTTTTTGGGTATATTGAGTATGGAGAGAAAAAAGGTAGATTGGATAATATAAATACTTTTAAGTTTGTGTGAGTGTATACTTAGGAATAATGAAAATTATTATATTAGCTGATTTTTTTATGGCTCATGTGGATTTTATAGATTTAATGATAGAGAAGTTAAGTATAAAAACATTTAGACTAGAATTTTTGGTTGAATACAAAAATTACTAAATTAAAACTGCTTTCTTATATAAACATATTTACTTTCTTACTCAAACTATACTCACAAACCCATATACCTATTTAATCCAAATAAACTCTTATAATTCTTTATCCATATCATCCCATCTCTTATCATCATATTCCATAATTTTTAAAATCTAAAAAAAAATCCTCATTCCTCTAATCATCCCACAAAGCCTCACAGATTTTCCTTAATCTACTACCTTAAAACTTCCAAACCTATAAATAATCACAAACATCATCTAATAAATGTCAACAGCAGACCTTGACAGGCAAATAGATCAACTAAAAAGATGTGAGTACATCAAAGAATCAGAAGTCAAAGCTCTTTGCCTAAAAGCAAGGGAAATCCTCTCAGAAGAAAGTAACGTTCAAATGATCTCAGCCCCAGTAACAGTTTGTGGAGACATTCATGGGCAATTCCACGACTTATGCGAATTGTTCATGGTTGGAGGCGAGTGTCCATTAACAAACTACTTGTTTATGGGTGACTTTGTAGATCGTGGATATCACAGTGTCGAGACATTTCTTTTGCTTTTAGCTTTAAAAGTTCGCTACCCTGACCGGATAACTTTAATTAGAGGAAACCATGAAAGTCGTCAAATCACCCAAGTCTATGGTTTTTATGATGAATGTTTAAGAAAATATGGCTCAGTCAATGTCTGGAGATATTGTACTGAGGTTTTTGATTATATGGCCCTAGCTTCAGTGATTGAAAATAGGATCTTTTGTGTACATGGAGGATTATCCCCAAAGCTTAGTACTATTGATGAAATTAGGAATATTGATAGGAAACAAGAAGTGCCACATGAAGGAATTATGTGTGATTTATTATGGTCTGACCCTGAAGAAACATCTGGATGGAGTTTAAGTCCTCGTGGTGCTGGATATGTATTTGGTAAAGATATTGTAGCTAAGTGGAATAATGAGAATAATATTGAACTTATTGCTAGAGCCCATCAACTTGTTATGGAAGGATATAAGACTATGTTTAATGATACATTGGTTACTGTCTGGTCTGCACCTAATTATTGTTATAGGTGTGGGAATGTTGCGGCGATATTAGAACTTGATGAGAATTTAAACAGGTCATATAAAACTTTTGAAGCGGCGCCGGCTGATGCTAGAGAACCCCCTCCTAAGAATCCTGTAATGGAGTATTTCTTATAGTAATCGGTATAATAAATAGGAAATTGAGGATATGGAGTTTATTAGAAAATAGTAAGAGGGAGTTTGCANGTATTTCTTATAGTAATCGGTATAATAAATAGGAAATTGAGGATATGGAGTTTATTAGAAAATAGTAAGAGGGAGTTTGCATGATAATAGACCTAGAGGTTTAGGTTTTGAATAAATACTTGTAGATTAGAAAAACCCTAGTTTATAAAGTATTAAAACATAAAAGTCTATTATTTTATAATAGACAACCATAGAAATATATCTTTATAAATACTAATAAAACCTAGCTTAAAAATATACCCCAATCATAAATTTCCTTTCTAAAAAAACTCTTTATACCCAATTAACACCCTATAGAAAATTTTCCTCACAAAAATCTTTACTCCAAACCCAATCTTTTTCATATAAACCTCTATCAATATAAAATCCTCTAAATTTTAACTCCAAGTCCTCATCTAATAATGGCAGAAATACCAGAATATCAATACAAATTTGTAATCCTAGGCAATAGCAATGTGGGTAAAACCTGCATAGTCCACAGATTTGCAAACGAAGAATTTCTAGACAGTTCCCAGCCAACAATCGGAGCGAACTTTATATCAAAAAGGCTTGAAATGGACAATTGCTTTTATAAAATTGAAGTTTGGGATACTGCTGGTCAAGAAAAGTATAGAAGCTTAACACCAATGTATTACAAAGGTGCAGCTGCTGCTTTGATTGTTTATGATATATCTACAAGTAATTCTTTAGAAGGGGCAAGGGATTGGATTAAAGAGCTTCATGATCATGCACCTCCAACTGTGCTTATTGGTTTAGTGGGTAATAAACTTGATTTAAACCGAGCAGTGTCTAAAGAAGCAGCAGGGCAACTAGCACAGAGATACTCACTAATACACAGTGAAGTCTCAGCGAAAACAGGAGAAAATATACTTGAAACCTTCTACAACATAGCTAAAAAACTCCCAAAAGCTGCAGCACAAAAGAAAAAACAAGGCCTCAAGCTTGAAGAACCGAAAAACAATAGTTTTTGCTGCTAAGGAAATAACTAATCAAAAATGCAAAACCTAAGTCTTTAAATATCTTCTCACAATCCTCCATAACTTTCTTCATTCCTATAACCTTTTGTCTTGTTATAAATGGTTAGCATATCCAATATAAAAAAGCATGGAGGACAACATGGACTTAGAAAAAGGTATAGGTTTATATACATTATTCTTAAGTGGATTAGATAGTGGGGTAAGGATTATATAGTTTTTTTGGCCTTTAAACTATTACATTGTTCTTGAATATATCCAAACCGAGCCGCAATATGCCGGCTTCTACTCAGGACTGATTCCAATGTCATATTTCATAGGTAAACTTGTTGGCCATAAGCTCATTTCTCATCTGACTTTGCATTATAATATCAAATGGGTGCTTATTTCCTTGTTATTTGGCTCAACTTTGGCTATGTTACTTTTTGGACTTTTTAGTAGCTTTTTAATGATTATTTTCTGTAGGATTCTCAGTGGTATCTGTTACAACTTTCAATTTGCAGTTCGTAAGTATTTAATGAGTATTGATTATAGAGCTAAAAGTAACTGGAACTCTACAGCTAAAAAAAGCATTTGGGCGGTGAGAATGGGCTTTTTATTAGGTTTAGCCGTTGGGAGTTTTCTTACATCATGTGAAGACTTTCTTCCAGCTAAGTCAGAATTTGTCCAGAAAAGATTTTTACTCAGTAGTCTTATTGTGATTTTATTAGACCTTTCTGCGATACTACTTCTTTTTTCTATAAATACTTCAGGATTTGTGTTTAAAGAACCCCAACAAAAATACACAGAGTTACCTGAGATTAAAGATCATAAAGAAAGCCCACTATCTTCTGATCGTAATGCTAAAGAAAATTCAGACTTAGCTAATTATTTACAATCATCAGTGTTAAGTAATGAACATTTACCTTCTGAAGAATCTGTAAGCCCTGAAGAAGTGAAATATTATAGTCCGAGAAATGTTATAAACAAAGAACTTGTTAGTAGAAGACTTAATAGTGCAAGACCTAAACTTGAACCTTCATTCAAATTCCCAGATCCTAATTATGAGATTAAAGAACATGAAAGACATGAAGGTGATGGTAAAAGGACGCATATATCTTTTATAGAAGAAGAATTTGATAATATAGAAGAATTACATAATAGTGAGGTATCAGAAAGCCCAGTAATACCAAAACCCCCATCAGTTCCTGAGATTAACATTCATCTGAAATTTGCCCTTAGTTTTAGGATTTGCTGCAACTTTGTTGCAGCTCTTATGTTTGAAGCTTTACCTTATTGGTTTTTTATAACATCAACATCAAAAAACATCTACACAGTAGGTGGGGTGCTATTTTGTATATACTCCTTAGCAAGTTTGACTTTTTTACTATCTTATGAAATCCTTTTGAATAATTTTTCATATTACACTCTAACACAAACATCTTTAGGCTTAAGTTGTGGCCTGATCTTTTTACTACCTTTACTAAGTGTTTTTCATATAAGCCCTATAATTTCTGGAAGTTTTGCTATAGGTATTTTATTATCATTAGAATTATATTTACCTGGTGGGACAATAATCATTGCTGATTCCGTATCTTTATCCCAACGTGAAGGAGAGCTTGAGAAAAATGACTTCTTATGTCTTTGCGTCAAAGCTTTAGCTGCTTACCTAGGGCCAGTCCTCATAATAATAATCCCTTGGTATACTTTTGGCCTATGGATTCCCTCATTATTCAATGCAATTCTTCTTTGGTATAGCCGTAAACTCTCTTCGTGCTTCCCTTGTTTGACTGAAGTCCCATACAAATTATAAATTAGGTTTTCTAAGTGCAATTTTAACTAAGTTTAATAGAAAAAGCCCAACAATTTCCCCCCTGTGTGTCTTTTTCTTGCCTCTTCATGGTCTAAAATTCCATAAGTTGTCGTCAAAACCACATATCCAAACTGTCTTGATGGTAGTAGATTTGTCGTCACTTGGTCTAAATCCACCAGTGAAATATCAAATCTTGGGGAAATCACCCCACATTTGTTTAGCCGGCCATTAAGGTCAACGACGATTTTATTGGACCGATGATCATCTACAACTTCGAACTCTCCAATATACCCGTGCTTCTGCATCAGTCTCAGAAATCGCAGGACCACTTTAGAACATGGTCGGATAAGGACTTGTCTCTTGCCCCGCTTTTCAGCGTTTATGATGCTTTTTAAGCAGTCAGCCAATACGTTCATTCGCACCATTTTTTACAGGATTAGGCTTTTTTTTTAGAAGATTTTAGGTTTAACTAGAGATTTTGCATGGTTAGAGTTTTTTTTATGTTGTTGTATAAGGAAGTGCTATTTATAGGGTTTATTGATGAGTTATGAGTTTTACAGCTTTTTGGCTTAGTGAATGAGTTATAAGAATGGTTTATGTAATGAAATACACTTTTATCGAAATAGATGAATTATTTTACGATTTATGGGGCTATGAGTTTTCCTTCCGNGAATTATTTTACGATTTATGGGGCTATGAGTTTTCCTTCCGGTATGATTGATGAGAAACTCTTTGTCGTCTTGAGTTGGATTATGGTCTTGATCTTGAATGAACCAATCTAAGGTATGTAGGGATTGGGACAATTCTAAGCTTTTGGATTGTTTGAATTCGTTTTCGTCGATACTTTCGGAGTTTATGGATGTGAACTCAGACTCTAAAGTATGGAAATATGTCACTTTAAGTGCTTGGAGGTTTTCACAGAGCTGCATGTTAATTTTTTTTTATTTTAGACTGTAACTATTTGATTGTCTCCAGCTCTTTGCTAATTCCTTTAATCCTCTGATAATTCTGAAGCACTTTAGTATAATCATAAGCAGCTCAGTTCTTATAAATATTCTGCAAAGATATATAAGAACTAGTATTAGATATCATATTAGAAAAAAAAAAACTAAGAGGTACAGTTTGATTCTTATCCACAAACTCTTTTAAATCTTTGGCATAAATCCAGAAATTCTCACTATTTGCATCAGCGTTAACAGATTTTTCATCATTTAATATATTCATAACCTCTAAAAATAGTCTTTCTTTCTAAAAAGATATCAGATTTGAAGAAGTTATGGAGTAATGATGGGTAGATTAATGAAAATTAAAAATAAGTATGGAAAATTTAAAGTGTATGATAAATTGACGGTTTAAGGTCGATTAAAATAGAAATATATTAAATATTTAAAACCCTAATTTGCACTGATATAGGGAATTTTATACTTCATCAATACAATTCAATAAATCCTAACTACTTTGGTGATTTTTATGAAAATTTAATAATACTCATATCCCAATACTAGCTTCCTGCAGTTTCTGTGGTGTATCAAACTCTACAACCTGTCCTTTATCTAATACCAAAATCCTATCAGAGTTCATAATCGTATTTATTCTATGAGCAATAGTCAAAACCGTACAATCTTCAAACCTTTCCTTTATAACCTGTTGTATAATCATATCAGTCTTAAAATCAATTGAAGCTGTAGCTTCATCAAGTATAATAATCTTACTTTTCCTTAATAAAGCTCTTGCAATACATATAAGCTGTTTTTGTCCAACTGATAAATTCGAAGCATTTTCTTTAATTTCCATTTCTAAAGCTTTATCGCCAAAGTCTAATTGGACAAGTTTCAAAGTGTTTAAGATTTCATCATCAGTAAATTGTTTAAGTAAATCAATATTCTCTTTAAGTGTACCTTGGAATAATGCAGGATCTTGAGGAATAACACATAGTTTTTGTCTTAGTAAATCTAGGCCAATTTCAGCAGTATCAACACCATCAATAAAAATTCTACCTGAAGCGCTTTCAATAACCCTAAAAAGTGCATTGACAATCGAACTTTTTCCAGAACCTGTCCTGCCCATAACACCAACTTTTTCATGAGATTTTATAATAAAAGATATATTATTGAGTATAATATCAGTATCAGGACGATATCTTGCTGAGTATTTATAAAACTCAATCACTCCTTGTGATGGCCAATTTGAAGATTGGAGGTACTGGTCTTTAAATCGACTTCTCTGGTCTTCACTTTCTATCAAAGCCATATTATTAACCCTTTCAACCGAAACCATACAGTTTTCTAGATTTGTAGTTGCAGCTATTAAGTAATAAATATCATCAGGTAACATAAGAATATATATTAAACAAATACCACTAAGCCCTGGGTCAATATAATCTCTAGCATAAACAATGACAATTGTACTTACTAAAAGGATAAGATCAGATACAATTTCAAGACATATCGCAAGCCAACAGTAACAGCCACTTTTATAAAACACAAAAGAATTGTTTTTATCTATAAGTTTAAAGTAATTTTCAACAAACATTTTCTGATAACCAAAAGCTCTTATTGTTGATATACCATTTAAAGTTTCTGAGAAATGTTGGATTATTGGACTTTTACTTATACTTTCAAGTCTTATAAGTTCTCTTGATGTACCAAGATAAAATTGTTGAACTTTATAACTAGCATATGCTGCAATAGGTAAAGATAAAAGGACAAATGGGACAGTATAAATACAAAAACAGATCACCATAAATAATGAAAAAGATTGGGCTAGGGTCCAATTAGTTCCATATACAACACCACTATCTACATAAGCTTGATCTTTTGAAAGTCTATTAAGTATCCTTCCCATTGGATTTACATCATAAAATAAAGGTATTGGGGCATTTAACAAAGATGTCATCATATTAGCAAACATTATTCGTGCAGCTCGAAGACCAGCATAAAAGGTATTTAAAGCTCGAAAATACATAAAAATGCTTATACCTAAAGACCCTGTAGTAAAAACCAAAACATTTTGTAAACGTTTAGTATCTTGCTCTGATGATGATTGATTAGTCCAATCAGCCAAATAGAAATCTGTAAAAGTTCTATCAGCTTGCCAAGCCATCATAATTAAAATTCCAAGAGAGATAATAAAAAGTCCTCCAGCATTAACATAGTAATTTTTGTATACAGAAAATTTTACACTTCCAATTGCCCTGTCTTCATTTTCTACAAGTTTTTTACCTTTACCTTGAGTTTCATTAGTTTCTGTTGGGTTAGTATTGGTTATTGATTCAGACATTTGGACTTGTTTAAGTTCTATCATAAACTCGTCTCTAAAATGCCCAGGTTGAGATATTAGACTTGAGAAATTCCCGAATTGCTCAATTTTCCCAGCATTCATAACTAAAATCCTATCAGCGTAGCTTAGATATTGTTGATTGTTTGTCACGATAATCCTTGTTTTACCATTAAGATGTTTATAAATGCAATCTTCAAACAATCTTTTGCCTACATATTGATCTAAAGCTGCTAATGGATCATCAAACAAAAAAATATCAGCATCAGAATATACAGCTCTTGCTATATTAACTCTAGCTTTTTGTCCACCACTTAAATTTATCCCCCTTTCACCAATTTCTGTCATATCACCTCCAGGGAAAATATCTAAGTCAGCCTGAAGCATGCATATTTTTATAACTTCCCAGTACTTTTTTTCATTAAACTCTTTTCCAAATAAAATATTATCACGNTGCATATTTTTATAACTTCCCAGTACTTTTTTTCATTAAACTCTTTTCCAAATAAAATATTATCGCGTAAAGTTTTATTTTGAATCCAAGCTTCTTGATTGCAAAAAGCTACTGAGCCAAATAAATTTACTTGTGAATCTTCACCTTTCATATAATTCATATTTTGAACCAAAGATTGAAGAAAAGATGATTTTCCTGAAGCGAATTTCCCAACTACAGCAATAAGTTCCCCTTGATATATTTCAAAAGTTAAATCTTTAAGGATTCTTTTTGTCTCAGTTAGTTCGCCAGTTTCTTTTGAATCCTTTTCTTTAGAATCCCATGAAAAACTTGCATTTTTCATTGATATGACAGAGTTATTAGAATAGTTTTCAATGTAAATACTTTGATCTTTACTTCTTAAATACTCTTGTATTCTTGTTAAACTCACTTTAGTTTGAATAAATGAGTTTACTATAGACGGAAGCATATACATTGTGTTTTTTACTACTCTTATAACTGAAAGTCCAGCAAAAACATTTGTAGGAGTCAAAGTCACTCCAGATAAAGTCATTGCTGTAAGCATACCAGCCGCAAGATAATTTTGAGCACCCCAACTTAAGAATATCGACACTGCATTCCACATAAAAGTTACCCTTTGTTGATTAAGTTCTTCCTCTCTAGCTTGCATTACATGATCTGACAATTTTACTTCCCAATTATATATTTTAAATATACGGATGTTATTAAATAGTTCATTGCAAGCTTTCATACGTTTATCTCTTTTTTCCATAAGTAATTTTTGAATTGCTGAAAGTTTTCTTCCTAAAAACAAAGTACAACTCATTAAAAATCCTATTATAACAGTCCCAGTCATTCCTCCAACAAATCCTACAGTTTTAAAATTCAAATATAACCCTATAGAAAATGAAAAAGGTAATATAATAATATTCATTGAGTTTATAATACCTGATGTGATACCATCAAGATCGACTTGAATCAAATTTATAATTTTCCCATATGAAAGCGAATCTTCTTTATTCTGCGAAATACTTGAAAGGGAGATTCTTAGAAGTTTCTGATATATTTCTGATGAAAGGCCTGATTTTATATGCACAGATAATAGATTTGATAAGAAATCATGTTGATTACTAACAATACATTTTATAAGTTTTGCTATAAGTAAATATATAACTAAAGCAATCCCACGCCATAATGGTTCATCGCTAGCAAGATAGTTTTCTATAAGAGCTACAAAAACTGGAGTTGTGAATTCTAGTGTTGATGATAACATACCAAGAAGTGTTATTCCAAGGACTTCAAAAAAAAATCTTTTATATAAAACAATCATAAGAGCATAACTATTAGATGAATTGTAAATTGCTGGCATATATTTATCTAAACGACTTTGTTGATATGTACAACTTTCACTATCTCTAACTTTGTCTATATCTGCATTTTCTAATGGTCGGGTATTACCTAGTTTAAGTAAAGGATAAGGCCAAGTCAAAGTAGCTTTAGCGAAAAAACTTGATTTTTCATATCGGTTCATTTCTGGCTCATCTTCTATCAGTCGTATATTAGAAAGATAAGGCTCAGGTTTTATGTTTAGAATAGCAAAGATTAAAATTGTTATATTTATAATTATTTCAATAGTTTCAGTAACTTGTTGAGGTAAATCATTAGGAAAACTTTTGAAAGATAGATAAATATAATAGCAAGGGAGGATGAATCTCGTTATTACAAAAAGCTTTATTGTTTTGAGGGAAGATTTAGCGAACTTGTGCGGTTCTGCGAAGTTGTAGAAACTGTTTAGGGCGATAATCCATAAAAGCATCTGAGATGATAAAGAGATTACTTGGCCAACTGAAACTGCATCTAAAGGAATGTAGAATAGCACTAGTGTTACAAGTGTAAATAAAAGAAGTATGATAATTACTAAGGTTAGGAGCTGAGAGATTTTTGATTTATGTAAGGACTTTTCTCGAGTTAATAAAGTTTCGATTGAGATAAGAATAAAGAAAAAGAAGGAATCAGCTGAGGATATGAAGAAATCCCCAAAACACTTGTTTAACAATTGTGTGTCCCAGGACAGAGGTGCACAGAAATCGTCCATTTTATATTTGAAAGGTGGTGATAAGGAAAACATGCAAGAAAGGAACGATACAAAGATAAAGAGGATTTATATAAATGAAAGATTTGATATTTTATGAAATAAGTAGGATTATAAGGTTTTAGTATTGGAACTATACATAGATAAGACTCTATTAATATTATAAGCTTAAAATATTTAATATGAATTTCTAAAAGGAAATTGATTCAGAATGAGTTGGTTGTACAGTTTTCAAGATAAAAAACGAAACAAACAAGTTTTTCTATTGGGTTATAAGGATTTGGGAAGTTTTTGATAGATTTATGTTTCCTATTGAAAAGCAATATTATATTTATTACATAAAACTATATGTATATGCGTAATATGTTAGTCAATGATTAAAATTAGTTTTATAGATTCAAATTTATATATTATATTTTTCTTGATATGATTTTTGATGATGTTTTTGTTTATAATACAACTTTTCCTGGGTTTTTCTTGAATTTTGTTTTCATTCATTATAGTTTAATATAATTTTAGTTTTAAGTGATGTATTCAATACTTTTATCATGTTTATGCTAAGTTGATCTCATTATATGCATGAAAATCCTTTGATATAAACTTTCATCTTTAAAGTTATTGTTAAACGAGTTTTTAAATATTTCATTATTATTTTTCCTAATGCTAATATGTATTAGCTATCCTAGATGATAAAATATACTTAAAATTGAAGGTTGGAGAAAGGGTCCTAAAGAACCCTTACGATCTAAAATTTTATAGGATATATCTTGGGGGCACTTTTTTGGTATATGCCCAGAATGACTACTATAGTAACCAACCAATCTGGAATGAATCGAACAGAGTATCAATAAGTAAAGCTGCTAGAGACAAATTTTGAATGAGATTGAATGATAATTTTGATATTGGCGAGTAAAACTACCTACTGGAGGTCAGGGTTAGAGAAATTATCTCTCTCCCTTTTTTGCGCTAATGATAAAAAATGATAGTTCTAAAAGGAGACTAGTGAAAAGAATAGCCTGAGACCAGATCCAACTCCTGGGGTTATAACTATCTTGGGTTTTACAAAAAAAGTGATGGGTAGGGTTCTTTAATCTCTCAATAATCATTTATTAATTCATATCCTAGATGATTATTATCTAAAATTGTGTATATGTATTTGATTAGGCTATTTTCATGTTTAACTAATTACTTAAATTTATTAAAAATCTAAACTTACTCACTTTTTCATATCCTTGCTGAACCTCAAATCATCTCCCCACAAGATATCTGTGATACTATTCTAAAGCCACTTAAAGCTAACTAACTTATAAATTAACTTCACACAACAAAATTATTGACAATTTACTATTAAATCAATTATTAATAAGCTATCACTTTCTATCTCCCATAATCCTAACCCATTTCCACATACACCTTAAAAAACCAAATCGCTGGGAGACGCTAAAAATCATATCCCATCTCAAAAAGACCATTAAAATCTTCTCCTTCTTTTCTTTTCCCATATATTTCCAACTAAAATCTTTTATTTTCACCAACAAACTCAATATAATAAACCCATACCAGGCTTATCAAAATCCTTATTTCCTAATAATAATCCCATACCCTATCTTTAAATCTCTCCTTTCAAATCTCCCTAATAATCATTATATAAAAATGATAAACTACAATTCCATAATAGATTCATTCAGTTCTCGCCCTCATTATCCATTCCTCTCATACTCAGCAATGAAAAGGCCAACGAAATCCAAACTTCGGCATAATTTTTTACATGAGTCAATACAAAACCTAAAACCAGATGAAATAATTCCCCCTTTAATCCCTATAAAAAAACCTCTAAACATATCCCCAAGACGTATAACAAACATAAATCTCCGATTACCCAACTTAGAACTTCGACCAGGGCGTAATTTTTCAGTTAGTCCTATAAGCGATAATATTAACATCCATTCATTAAGCATGGAAATACCTCATGCAACTATAATCCCACCCAAACTTCGATTTAAACAATCTCACGACCTTAGCCCAAAAACATTTATAAAAGCTTCAAAAATCTGGAAAAACTCTTCATCAATACACTTGGCGATCTCATCAAAAACAAACCTTTTACAAAATTCAGGGACTTCAGTTAATTCTAAAAACCTCTATGAGAATTTAACTAATTTTTTACGTTTTATAGAAAGCAAATATAAGAAAACATATGAAGAAATCGATATTTCCCAAAAAGGATATGTTACTGTAGATGATTTTATTAATTTACTGATGTTTATTAATTTGGTTAATCTGAAAAGTGTTGAGAATTTTGATATTGTTAGGACTAAAGCTGAAGAATTGTTTGCGATTTTCTATAAAGTTAGTTCTTCGAATAAGGTTACGAGGAAAGATTTTTATGCTGTTTGTTCGTTGTATGAATTTGGTAGGACTGAACCTGGAAGTTTAAATGTTTTAGATGAAAGGGTGATGGAAATGCTTAAGGAAAAAGCTAGGGAGGTGGAAGAAGTGTTTTTGTGTTATGCGAAAACTGGGAGGATTAAGATTAAGGATCTTCATAATGTGTTGTATTATTTGAATTTTAATGATATCCATGTGATAGAGGGGATGCTTTATTTGGAGGTCATTGATTTTTCTTGCTTTCTTAGGTTTCTGCCGTTGTTTTCGTGGATACATTATAATGTGACTAAAAATCTTGAGAATAATCCTCAGTTATTTAATTAATATATTGTAGGTTTATTGTATAAATGCAGGCTTTGATTAGATTTTTTATAGGTTTAGGATTAGCAGTGATTATGATAGATATAAGTTGAAGCTTTTAGAGATAAGATTTTTATTTTTGTGTGCTTATGCGTTTTTATTATAAGATTTGGAATTTTTATTATAATTTTAAGGCTAAATTAGTGTTTTAGGTTATTTATGAATGTGTTTTAGTTTGATTTTTTAAAACTAGCAACTGTTGTAAGCCTAATAATTCTACACTTGGATAAATGATGTTATCATCAATATAGGGCAAACTTAAAAGTGTGTTAAATTGTTTATCTTTCATGATCAAGCAAACTAAAATCTACTCATTTATCACCGCTTCAATCTTTTCTCCAAGACATCCATTATTATAATTTATACCTTTTAAACTTAAATTCCTACCCTGTTCATAAACAATATTAAAAAAAATCATGCATATTCTCCAACAATTAATAAAGCCAAATCCTCTAAACCACCTCTAAATTTAAAATCATATAAAATAAAGCTTTTATCCCATACAAAAAAGCCTTCAACACTAAAACCCATGCTATTACAAATTCATATTTTACCACAAACCTTCTCCAAATTACATCATTCCAGATATTTAGATTCTAAAAGTTATCTAATAGAAGTAAGACACTCGTCTTGGATGTTCTTTATTGAACTCAGCTTCAATCTCATCTTGAGGACGAACATAAAAAGCTGAGCCTTTTTCTGCTCTAACATTTTTCATCTCCTGATCAAAGGCATCTTGAATATCATTAATATGAAGTGTCTCATGTTTATCAAGTCCAAGTTTTTTTCTTTTTTCCTCACAATGAATCTTGACTTTTTCCATAAACTCATTAAGCCTTTGTTCCTCTTCTTGGGTCTTTTCACCATTGGCTTCATGACAAAACATATTAGCAAGTTCATAGAAATCATGTTGTAATGGATGTTGATTATAAGTCATAACTTCCCAATGTCTTTCTCCTTTATGAACAATCATTTCCCAGCCACCAGGTCTTTGAATTGCTTGTTCAGGGATTCTTTCATACATTGATCTAAGGACTAATGTAAAAGTATTTTGAAAGAACTCGTTACCTTGGAAGAATTGATTACCAGCTCTTTTCAAAGTACGGTATAAATGCAAGTATCTGAAAGGAAAGTAAAAGCAATTCTTTTTTGTGATGAACATGGTTTGGCTTTTTGGTGGATCGATAAACTTGATAAACGAATGGAAGGTTTGGTCAAAATACCCACGACCCGCTGCGTATTCCCAGAAACCTTTATGTCGTATGATGTAGACCATTTATATTGAATACTTAATATATATCAAAATAAAATCAAGATGCTTTTTAGCTTGTAAATTTGGAAAATATTCCTTGAGTTTTAAGTTTATAATTAGTGGAAAGTATCTTTAACTTCTTTGTGAAGCATATTTACTCTAGAAGATTTCACCCTACTTTTATAAAACCTTATACATAACTTCAGAAGCCTTTCTTATTATGAAAAAAAGTAGCCGCATTACAAAAGTCTTTAACCGCTCCAAAAGATAATCTACAAACTAAATCATTTCCAAATGGGCATGAAAATAAGTATTCTTCAAATGAGCATTTAATTCTGAAGAAATCACAGCTGGGGCATAAACAAGTTTAAAAAAGCCTTTTAACATAATATCAGGGTCTGATATGAGGTCCCAGTTCCAAGAATATGCTTAATAATGACAAGTTTATAATCTGGAAGTTTACTAAAAAAATCATAAGCCTTGGTTTTATTTCTTCTAATAAATTTTTGCATAAGTGAGTATTCCAGAATATATCAAACCTGAAATAATAGTTTCTCCAGTAAAAAGATCAATATAATCATGAGCGGTATAGTTTCATTTCATATCTGTCATATAGTCAAATACAGATATCATTCTTCTGACTATTAAAATTATAACTTGTTTATCAGGGTCTACAACTATAGCATAAGCTGGAGTATATTTTTTTGACTTTATATAACTGTATATTAGGTTCTGACATTTAATCCGAGAATACTTTATAAGGATCTCTTGATTTATCCATAGTATCAATAAAGTCTTCAATTCCGCTCTGGATTTGTCTTGAGCCCCGAATTGATTTTGTGATAGTGCTTTTCCTCTAATAAAATAGGGAGAATAATATAATATTTGAAAATGTTTTTGTAAGAATTTGAGAAGAAAATTGAATTGGTTTTATTTTTATGATTTTTGGGGTGATAAGTTCGGCTAATGAAAGATAGGTTCTAGGATTTTAAAGTTTAACTGAGTTTTTTAGGTGAAAAAGTGCTAGAATTAAATTTCGATAAGAATTGCGAAGAAAAAGCTTAATTTTACTTTAAATTGATTGAGGAAATTGAAAGCTAACTACTCAAATATAAAATTATAAGTATAAGAATATAATAACTTGTTCACAAAAGCATAAAAAAAATAGCTATTTCTAAACAGTCAAAATAATTTTATATCATATTTTTTATAGATCAAACTCCAAAAACCTTAGATTTTAATCTTTCCCACTCTACTCACAAAGCTTTAAAATAATAAAAATCCCACACAAACCCAAATCACACCCATAAACCTCAAAAAATCCCAAAATCCTTCTTCACAATCAACAACTTAAAAAACCCTAAACAAAAATCCTTTTTCCAAATCAATCATCAGCCAAAAATTAATATTCATCATCCACCTGCCCCTTANTTCAAAAAATCCCAAAATCCTTCTTCATAATCAACAACTTAAAAAACCCTAAAAAAAATCCTTTTTCCAAATCAATCATCAGCCAAAAATTAATATTCATCATCCACCTGCCCCTTAAAACTCCTTATCAAAACTCCAACAAAATCTTCAAACAACTTCTCAAATCCTTAACACATCATAAACCGTCTCTATAAAAGCCTAGCTATTTAACATTAAAAATTTAGTGATTCTTTCATCTCTTCCATAGCATTCACTTAATCTGGAAAAATTCCCATGAGTATTTCGTTTTTTAGATGGACTAAATAAGCTAATTGATCTTCTTTGCTTGCAAATAACTTTATCCAAATTGTCTCTATTTGGAGTAGGTAGTTTAGGTATTTCATTAACATTTAATATCGCTGAGCATTGAAGTTCTTTGTTATCACAAGTCAAATAGTCTATTTGAGGTTTATCTAAGAAATGAAGTAAAGATTCTTCTGAGTTTATACGATGTAGGCAATCTTGAAAAGATAATGAATCTTTGTTTTTGTACTTTTGTCGTATTTCGTAGCGGATGCCCTGGAAATCATCTTCTTCTGTGATAAGCCTGGTATTACAGCAGGTACAGCATACGGTTGAAAGATTTAACCCCATTCTGAATCTCTTTTTACTGTTATTTGTACATATTTCTAATCTTTTAGTTGGAATAATATGTAGTTATCAAGCAGATAGACTTATAATTATTGAAAAGCATATCTACATTAAAAGCCTAATCTCAACCCTTTCCATCTCTAATAAGCTTATTCTAAATCCCAAAAAACTTATAATGCATGGCGAAGAATTTAATATCCTTAGCAGTTCAAATTAATTCCTCGAGACTTCAAAGCTTGGATGATTATATCAAGGAACTCATCAGAGTTAGCTAGCGAAATAATCACTTCTTTAAGTTTTTCTCTTTCACTATTATTTTCTTTCTTCTCTTCAAATATTACTCCCCTTTGAAAAAATTCAGGTTTTAAAATTTCCTCAGGGTTGAACTGTGGACTAAAGTCAATCGACCTCGAGTTCAAAATGGCTTCAGGGGATTTTGGGGTCAAAGACGAGTCTCCACCAATATCAAGTAAATTCTTCAGCATTTTCGATTGTGAATCAATATGCTGAATGTCCTGAAGTTTTTTAAACAGATGCTCAATAAGATCTGCATTCGCCGACCAAATCCCATGAACGTTTTTGTTTTTATCTCTAACACATAAAAGCTGAGGTATTTTTTTCTCAAATAAAGTCTCTGAAGTCACTTGTTGACAAAAATTGCTATGATGTTGCTTGTTTAGGATTATTAGACAATAATGAGGCTCTTGGTTTCTTTTTACAAGAATCAGCGGACCTTCGATGTCCCCTTTGTTCCATGTGCCTTTGGATTCAGAGAATTCGTAGTACACTGAGTGTTGGATTTCAAAAACGATCTCAACGATCCCTTTGTCGATTTTGTTCCTGAGTGAGGTTAGCAAAGCATCTCTCTCCATATTTATCAAGATTAGGATTGGGTTGGAATTATTAGTTTTGATAAGATTTGTTGAAGTTTAGGTTGATGTGATGTTAATTAATTGTCAGTTAAGAATGTGTTGGATGATTTTATGGGTTTAGGTGTTGGGAAGATATTGTATGCAGGTGTTAAGGGTTTTTTGTGGGTAGTTAGGAAAAGATTTAAATTATGCTGGTTTTTTAAGATATAGGTTTTAAAGGATTTAGGTAAAAAGTCTTTAAATGCATATAGAATTACATTTTTTGTCATGATAAATAAAACATGTTGTCGAATTTCTAACTAATTAAACAAAAACTCTTTTTATCAATTTCTTCCCAAAACCCACACCTTCCTACAATAATCTTCCCCTATCTCAAAATACTTCCCATCATCATCCAAAAAATCTTCCCCTACATAATCTCGCCAAATCAATCCTCTAAACCCTCTTATCTTACAATTGTAATAATTAAGTTATGAGCGACTTTACCTCATATTCATGGGCAGGGATAATAGACTATATAAAAACCCAGAAACTGACTTCTGAAAAGGAAAAAGAAGAATGGAACATTGAAAGGGCAAAATACCTCTCTTTACTTCAAGAAAAAGACTTGATCATCAAATCCTTACAAAATGAAAACAAAGAACTAGCCACACGTATCGCAATAGTCGAATACTCAATGCGCCAAGAGTCTCAAAAAACAACAAAAAGGCACCATCGTATAAATTCAGATCAATTATCTTTACAAATAAAACTAAACAACACTAAACTTGGAAGCTTTGATGATAGTTCTAAATGCTCACCAACTCATAGGCCAAGTCAATCTTATGGAGGTTTCGCTGAGACTAAATACGAACAAGTCACAGTACCTCCAATACAAGTATGTTCAGATGCAAAGCCGATAAGTAAAAAGGTTTGGACGCCGAAAGTGTGTTTAAAATCTCATTTCGACAGTGTCCGAGGGGTTTTTTTTGTTGATTCAAGTATTTTAGCTAGTGTTGGTGAGGATTGTATGGTAAAACTTTGGGATTGTAGTTCGGTTATTGGGGAAAATGAAACAGTTGATGCGTATTTAACTCTTAGAGGGCATAAAGGGTCAATTTTCACTCTTGATGGAGGCTCTGACTTGCTTTTTACAGGTGATGCTTATGGGACTATATGTTCTTGGACAATTCCAAAGCCTAGAGATATTGATGAATATAGCACCGCACAGAACTATTGCATGCATAAATGGAAAGCACATAATGATGCAATATGGTGTATAAGACATAATCCTTCTGAAAATACTCTGATTTCAGCTAGTTCTGAAGGATGTGTTAAGTTATGGAAAATGCCTTTAGAATATAGAAGCAATGGGCCTTATTTTAAAGCTTTTATATTCCCAGGTCTTTATAATACACCTACAGTATGCAATTGGGTTCCTTCTAATTATAAATATATCACAGTTGGATATGGGACTTTTATTACTGTGTTTAATATTGAAACTTCTGGGTTTTCGAAAATCCCTTTTGCTACAGAGACTCATTTATCAACACATCAAGTTAATTGTATTTATACTTCACCACAAACAAATTTGACTGTTACTGGACATGAAGATAAACGGATTAGGTTTTTTGATTTGAGTTCTAATAATTGTATTAAGGATATGGTAGGACATACTGACTCGGTTACTGACCTAGCTATTGATAACACAGGTTTTTATATGGTTAGCACTGGGCATGATGGAAGCTTGAGATCTTGGGACTTAAGGACTTTTCATTGTTTACATGAGATCACGTTGAATAGGAAAAAATATGATGAAAGCATTTTTTCTGTTAGTTTCCACCCGAGTCAAGATTTTCTTGCTATTGGGGGCTCTGATAGTCTTATCAAAATTCTTGATACTAAGGATAATTAATATTATTCTTATTGTAAAAAGTTATAATTATTTAAGAATGCGTTTTTGGGTTTAGATTTTTTAAAGTATTTTGGAGGATTATGAGTAATGAAAGAGTTTGTTGTTTTATAAATATTATTAGAATGATTGGAAATTGTTTGTTGTAGTTTTAAATTTGAAGTTTATGATTTTTACTATGTTTGATTTAGAAATATTAATGAAATTTGTAGAGATGCATGAAATTATTTTTTATTTAATGATAATAAATTCTCAGAAAATGTAATAATATTTATTGTGCCTATGAGAACTTGAATTGTATGAAGAATATATGCTATTTGT
>MPUH01000914.1:0-29575 GCA_001970955.1 Stentor coeruleus | reverse complement strand
TAATAATAATAAAATTTTGTTTATTCTAAAAACTCATCTTTAATAATTATCAAAACACATCCTAAATAAAATCCTAAACAAAATTTTAAAACCTACAAAAATCAATAAAAATTGCCTTCATATAAAATACTACAAACTCTTTAGACCTACCCTTCAATAATTTCCATCCTATAATATCCCTAACAACTCTGATTTGTATCGAAGTTAATACTAAAAAATGGATTCTCAAAGAAAATTTTCAGGCAGGCCTCGTTTTGAGTCTTGCAGATACTGGTAATTTTTACTCAGCGGAAATGAATATGGGACAACATCATTGCCAATCCACGAAAAAACTTGTATGAAAACCCAAGAAACCATAATGAAACAAACCCTAAATGACAACTACGGACGTCCTGCCGCTTCAAAACCCGGGAAATCTTCATCAGTCCCAAAGCCGATGATGAACACAGGTCAACTCGTCCTAGCTTCAGGGAAATTCCCAGTAAATCCTCTAACTTCTCTAAAACCTTCATTAAACTCAGGTAAAATCCTCACATCAAATCATCCAGGGCTATCAAGTACTGGAAATTCATCTAACAAACCCCCAAATCCAATACCAAAAGGTCGTATCCAAGACAATCCACAAAACTATTCAAAACTCAATAACCCAACAATAAACCCTATAGGCTCAAGAGGTTATGGTACACCAACATTAGAACAGAGTGGCAAAATCTCATCAAATAGCACATTAAAAAAACCATCAAGAGGAATGCAAATAGCTGAATATTCAAATAAGCCTGATGATAGAGTTGCTTGTAGGAAATGTAAAAGAAAATTCAATCCTGATAGAATAGGAAAACATCAAAGTGTATGTATTGGACCTATTAATGAAATGCCAGCTAAACCTATACCAAGAGTGATTAAAAAAAGAAAAGCTGGGCTGCCATTATGGAAAAAACAACATTTGGATTTTATAAACAATGTGAGATATGCTAAGAAAATGCAAATTGTGGAAAAAAAAGGTGGGGATATAAGGAAAATACAAGCTCCTGTACAACATTATGATCCTACTTCTGATTATAAACAGTGTCCTTATTGCTCAAGGAAATATTCTCAGCAAGTTGCAGAGAGGCATATACCGAATTGTAAGAATATTATTAATAAACCTAAACCACCACCAAGAGCAGTGGATGTAAGAGCTGGGAATAGAGGTGGGGGGTTTTGCCCGAAATGTGGAGGGAAAGGTATGGTTGGTATGAGGAAATGTGGATTTTGTGGAGGATGAGTATTATAATTTATTGTTTTTGATAAATTTTAGAAGGTTAAATGGTTTTATGATGATGTTTTGGTTGAGATTAAAGAACTATGTTTGAGGTCGATTTTAATGCTGGGAATATATAGAAATTAAGATTGATGTAATTTTGTAATATTGTTGGATAGTTAAAAATATTGATGATAGTAACTTGTATTTGAGGGATTTGGATAACTTTGATTATGTTTATCGTGAATATGATAAATTTCAAAGGGAAAAAATACTTTAAAGTTTATTTAGTAGAACTAATGGAAATCTATATAATTTTGTATTGGTTTGTTATGATAATAACTTAAAAATAAATTACAAGCAATTAAAATTATGCTTATTTTTTACTTATTTTACTATGCTTTTCTTCTTATAAAATTATTATATTCAACTATAATAATAATAGACCTCACTGAGGATATTAAGTGTAAAAAAGTGTGAAGAGACAAAAAAAATATAGTTCCTCACAGAATAATATCACTACTACTTTAATCAAAAAATCCTAACTATCTAATCTTTTCTCATCAACAACCTCTCAATCTCATTTCTTATATTCTCTCTAGCATTATTTTCCAAGTTTTTAAATCTCTGTGAATAAAATATCTCATCTCTTTTCAAAAACCCTTGCAAAACTTTAGCTCTCCCATCTTTAAAATCTTCATCACAAATCCAATTATACTCAACTCTAATATTATCCGCATAAATATTATAATCTTTTTCACAACTTCCAAGTATCGACAAATCCATATCTAAAAATTCCTTTTCTTCTTCACTATTCACAATAGGAATATGTTTAATTGTCGCTAGTATATACGAAGAAACAATAAAATAATCTTCAGCCAATCCCGTTTCTTTTATAAATTCAACATAAAAATTCTTACTTAATTCTTCATTTGTAAGAAAACTAGTATGTTTTAAAGGGAAATATATAATATCATGGAAAAAAGCAGCTAATTCCATATATGGTGAAGGATTATCAAGCATAGAATAAATCGAGTATATATGTTTTAAAGTATGATAAGCTCTACAGTTTCTTGAATATTGACTTGCTATAAAATTCCACCATTTTTCACTAACTGTTTTATCAACACCTATATTCCTTGTTAAATTCTCCCAATAATTTTTCATATCCGAATATTTTCCTAATGATTTTTCATATAACGCATTTCGAATATTTGTACTACTAATTTTCATCTGGCCTATTTCAGCAAGGTTTATAACAGATTTTTCTAATACTTTTAAACCTTGGGATATACGATGATTATTTATCATTATTGATGCAGATTCAACTTCTGTTGTTAAAATCAAACCTTCATAATCTTCTGTACCTGCTTTACTTATTGGGTCAAAAATTTCAAAAATATCAAGTTTGATTTGTGGGTTGAGAAGAGTGAGAAATCGATGGACTTTTTCTTTTCTTATATGCCAGGGTTGGATGAATTCTTTATTATTTTTTTTGACTAACATATTATCATGTGTCATTCCAATACCTAAATCTTCAGTTTGTAATGCTGCATATGTGAGAAAGAGTAAATGTCCTGGATGAAGGTGATCGAATGTCCCACCCATAACAGCTTTTGTATATTTTTTCGTGTATGAAAAGTTTACTAATGATATTTCGATAACAGGTTCTATTTTAAGCTTGTTAACTGTAGAGTCAAGAAAATCATGAGAAAATATATAATCTGTTGGTTTAGGTTGATATCTTGTACCAAATATCTGAGGTATAAGAACATAGATTGGAGGGTCTAAAGGTGAATAAGCTGATAAATATATACTACTAGCAAATTGCATAAGACAGTCAGTGTATTCAGATTCAATCTCACATATAAGCTCATCAGTTATAAAATACCTATACTTCAATAACTCTGTAATTATATCAGATATATTCCCACTTGTAACATTGTTATAGCAAACAAACCCAGTTCTACTCATATTTATTATTAATAAGTATATACATAAAATGCCTAATTAATATAAAGATATCGTTTTAACTACATTCCCTGATCCAAATCTCTGTCTTCTATAAAAAAGAATATAAGCTTTTTTTGTAACAATTTCTTCTTCGATATTCCCTACAACTTGAAAAACTCTTTCGTCATCGAAAAAAAGCCACTTTTCATCATCAGCTTTACAAAATGATGTATAATGCCCTCCAGATATTCCCCCAGTATGATTAACTACAGCATAAAGATCATAAAGACAATTTTCTTTTGTACTTTTCATAGTAACCCCTTGTCTTTTTTTCGAGTTTAGCATACATAAACTCATATCCAAACCTATTAAAGGAAACCTAACAAGATGATTAATTTTCAATAACCGTCCATTTTTAAAACTGAACCTTTTAAGGTGTATTATCAATATATCAGGTAAAATCCATATCTCAACTTGACTGTCAAGAGTTGTGTTTTTACAGTTTTCACATATAATCTCAACAGTTTCTTGTTCAGTATATTTGGTAAAACAGTCGAAAATAGTACAAACTTCAGTCCCATCAGGATCCTCAATATACGGATCTCTAACAACATATTCCTCAGCCCAATTAGCTAAAACATATATATCATCATAAATCTCAGCAAGACTCTCCAAATTTTCTAAGCTACTTTCTATAACACACCCCCTACAATTTTTTTTTTTACATTCAACACACCTTCCGCTTTTATGAAACAAATGAAACTGGACTCTTTTTTTAATCACAACTTTCTTTTTATCCACAAACAACTCACAAACATTATATAAAAGCTTGACAAGATCTTTCCAGGAATACCACGTCCCAATTGAAACAATCAAAGGTGTGGCAAAAAACTTCTGACTTGTCCTATAAGCCTTATAATGAAATACAGGCAATATGATAATTTTATTACAACTTTCTGTTTTTTGTCTATAAAAATTGATATCTTCACTATCTAGTTTTTTATAAATAATTTTTCCATGTCGATTCTGAATTTCTATTTCTATAGTATTATGTATAATATCATTAACTCTACCAACTTTCCATATTCCTTTAAATTTCACATCTAAAAGGTCACCTTTTTTAAGGGCAAATCTCCAATTACTAGGTTTATGTTTTGGAGCTAAAGTTTGTTTTCCCATAGACTCAGCTTCATCTATAGTATTTATAACCTCATAAGCATATAAAACATGATTTTCATCAGGGGGAATAACTTCATCGATTTTCATAGGTTTGAAATACTCATCAAAATAGCTTTTTCTGACAAATGCGAATACCAGTTTCTGTACCGGGATACTGATTTTGTTCTGTAAATCCGAATAAAATGCTTCTATATCATCATTTCTATTAAAATTTATAAGAACTTTCTGGAAATTCTTCGACTGCATTGGAATCAACACAACAATAGCACTGTTATCATATTGTTTTATAGGTATTGGGATACTAAAATCTGTAAACACTTCAAAAATCGTGCTTTTTTCCGAACAGTTTTTACATACTAAACAATTCCTAGTCTGTCCTCCACATATAGCCGAAATAACTGATCCAGCTTGTCCTCTATACTTATCCCATTGTTCTTGGCTTTTTTTCCTTTCTTCATCATGACTTATTCCTTTAAGTGTTAAAGTTTGATCAAAGCTCACTTGTGAATATTTCAAATCATCATGTAAACTATTAAGTAAAATCCCAAGAAACTCATGACTATCATGTTGTTCAAATCCTTGAAACTGTTTATAAACCTTAGTGAATTCAACATAAAATCTATCAGGCCTGATTTTTAACTCTTTAGTTGTCCTTAGTTCATTAAGTAAATTTTCGACTTCTTCAACAATTTTAAGTTTCAAGCTTTGAGTGTGTCTTCTTTTCAAATCTAAATATACTTGGCCTGTAAAATATTGATTTATTAATGGAGAATGGGCTATACATTGAAGTATTGAGTTCATATAACAAGTATTCCCGATATTAGCAATTCCAGTACTTAATAAAATGTTTTTTGTGCTTAAGAGGAATAATGGAGGTTTTCTTAATGAGGATATATCATTTTTTTTTATAGTTATTGTGTGTTTATGCCATGATGCTCCGATTATATATTCAGTTTGAGATATGCTTTGAACTGTACCTGACATCCAATAACCATTTTCTTTATATTCGACCTGATCGTCTACTGAGAATTTTATAGTCTCTTCATCGATTATAGAAAGTTCTTTGTTTTCAGACTTTAACTCGAAACGGCATATGTTTATTTCACTTAGTTTATAAGAATTTAACAGGCTTTCTGGGTTTAATTCGATATATTCAGTACCTGATTGAAGGACTAAAAAATACTCTCCTTCGATTTCTACTTTTTTTTTAAGTTCTTCGATTATATTATTAACAGTTTGTGAACGAGTTGTTAACATGAAAAGAGACTCTTTAGATGATGAGAGGTTTTTTTTGTAGAAGACTTTTAAGATTGGTGGGTAAATATCTACACTGATTATATCACTTTCTTTTATAGCTTCTCTTGGGATCTCTGGACCACCACCATACCATTTACTGAAATCAACCCAAGCTTGTTTGCATAGGATTACGAAATTTATGTTTTCACGTAGGTTTGATAAGAGTTTTATGTTGCAGTCTGGGTCTAAAATAACACTGTTATTAATTTCAATTGGCCTTGCTCCACTTTTGAATGAAGTTGACCTGTGCCTGTTACTAACATCATTCATATCATCTTCATCAAAAGAATCGAATCTTACATAGTTTTTCCATGCTTCAATCCAATTAAGGGATATTATATAATAAGTTTCTCCTAAGATTAACCCTTTGCTTTTTACCTCTTCTCTGTATTTTATATATATTTCTTTTTCAGTTATTGCTGAGGGTATGATTTCAAAAGGCTGTAATGCTTTGTGTAAGTCGATATTTTCTATTGCCCAGTCTCGGAACTCATTAAACTTAATAGCATTAGCTTGATTAGCATGGAGATTAAGCAAATTTTTCGTATTAGATTTCCCTGATGTTGGAGTTTTTAAGACTTCTGCTAAATGTCTGTTTAGCAAAGCTAGTTCATCTTTACTTAGCAGTCCTCTTTGTTTTTTGTCAAAAACATCATAAAGGAATCTGCATTTTTCTTGCCGACTACCAAGAATATATTGTGAAACAGTTGCGCAGAAGTGCATCCAAGTTATTCTATCTCGTGTATATGCTCTGAAAATATTGAAAGCATTTTCTATTATGTCGTTTGGAAGCTTCGAGATATAAGGCATGAGTTTCTTGAACCCTGCGATATCAAGGCCACCATTATGTTCATATTCTTTGAATTTAGTTCTGAGCATTTGGATCTGAGCAGACCCAAAACGATCAAGTAAAGCATGTTCAGAATCTCTTGGGGTAAGAGGAGGTTTTTCCTTACTTTTTTTAGAAGCTATGCATGAGATTCCCATATTTTTATTTATTAACTGTGATTTGGTTTTACTATTATGTAATTATATATTATTATTATTTTTTTTTTGTAGTTGAAATATTGTTATTGTTGCTTTTTGGATATAAATTTTTATTGATTATAGTGAGAATTTGATGTAGGCTGATTAAATATGCGTTTTATTTTTTTGAGGGAAATATTAGATGGGTAGTTTTAACTAGGGAATTAGAATGGGTAAGGGATTTTATTTTTTTTAGAAAGTGTTTTGAAGGTGGGATAAAAAATTTATTGGGCTTATTTTGTTATGTTGAGGAGCTTTTATTGTGTTATTGAGATGAGTTTTTTGTATATGAAAAATTTGTGTGAAAATGAAGTATTTGTGTGCTAGACTTTTAATGATAATTGGTTTTTGTATGTTGAGGAGAAAAAGTATATTGAATATAATGAGTTTTGTGCATTTTTTATATTTTTTGTTTTGTGTATTATTTTTGTATTATCATCATTTCATAAACCATTTAAACTATAGTTTACATTTAAAAGAGTTGAAATATGAGAATAAAAGCATAGAACATCAAAAAAATATATTAGTTCATAGTACAGCATAGAACATCAAAAAAATATATTAGTTCATAGTACATTAACTATTCATAATATATTAAAATATATAATTCAGTGCAAAGCTAATAAAAACTATTCTCTTGAATTTCTTAGGATTTCCTCTTTAAAAAACAGGCTAATCCAGCATTAAATTCTGAAATATTTTCATTAATAATCAATATATATATAATTCACTAATGATTCAANATTAACTATTCATAATATATTAAAATATATAATTCAGTGCAAAGCTAATAAAAACTATTCTCTTTAATTTCTTAGGATTTCCTCTTTAAAAAACATGCTAATCCAGGGTTAAATTCTGAAATATTTTCATTAATAATCAATATATATATAATTCACTAATGATTCTATAAATAAGTCAAACTCATCAAATTAATAACAAAATTATAATTTAAAACTAATTTATATGAGTCACAATATAACTCAAGAAACTTTAAACTTATCTTTATAGCCAACTAATATTAAAAAAATCTTAATGTTAACTAAATCTACACAAGCAAATACGTATTTTTCTTAATCTCTATCAAAAAAAATCAACAGAATTCCTCTATACTTTCTCACATTATTTTATGCTCCTACATGAAATTTGCCAATCCACAACAAACCGAATTTCACTCATTTAATAGCAAATTCTAATTTTTTTTCCCCTATAAATCCTCTCTTCATTCTATAAAATCATTAAAATAAGCATCTTCTTATAAAAAAAACCATATCCTATCTCCTCAAAAACCCTTTTCAATAAATCATATCTCCTTCCAATTCCTTGATTTATTTTTTTCCCCCCTAATTCCTATTCATATTTTAACAACAACATCTTTTCTAAAATTTATCACAAAATCTCAACCTCTTAAAATTTTACAATAATATAAGTATTCATTATTTAACTATCTAAAGCGCAAACACACCCGAAATGATCACATTCAGACCTATGAGACAGAACGCTATTCAAATTAAATTCCTTCAATACTAACACCTGCTGCATCATATGACTAGGAAAATTCGTATGAATAATCTCCGTATAATTTGTTGTCTTAAGTTCCCCAACTGGTCCTTTTTTACTATCAGCCACAATATTAAGTAAAGCAAGTATTTTCATATATTTCAAATTAGAAACTTCAACCATATTTAACACCCTCCCAAAAAAGCTTGGATTATGTATAGAAATCCTAATATTCCCATGTACACATGCTAAACTTAAACCTTTTATTTCATTACTTTGTGTCTTTTGTACATTTGTCACAATACCAACAACATCAACTTCTTTCATACATTTTGTTTTATTATCAACAAGTTTTCTTATTTTTACCACATCTTTTCTTTCTTTTTTACCATATAAAATCTTGGATTTGTGGTTGAAAATCAAAATCCTTTTAAAATTCTTTGGTTCCCCAGGCTGCAAAAAGTACAAATTCACCAAAGCTCCAAGTTTGAGATTTTCATATATTTCATTAGCTGAACTTTTAAATCTTATCAATGCCGAACTGGTTTTTTTCTTAGTAAAGTCGATAAGTCCATCTTTGATTAAACATTCAAAAAAACTGGAGTTTGTGTCATTTACAGTGAATTTGCTTTTAATTGTATTGTTTTCTATGTATAACAAAGGGTAGATTCTAGATACATACCCAGTAACCCTTCCAATAATCCCCCCATTTTCTTTGATTGAACTTATACATATAGGAAAAGGGAAAACTGTATTAACTTCTCCAAGTTTACGATCCCAAGCAGCTCTTCTTGCTGAGTTATATGGTATAATAAGTTTCCCATCTTTTATACTGCATCCAACCATTTCAATTTTCATTCCTTGGGCTATAGTTTTCCTTTGAAGCAGAGGAAAAAACAAATTTTCACTATTTATATCAGTCCAAATAGTATACCACCCATCAATTAATTCTACACAAAAACTACTACCAAAAGTTTTTATAGACCCAACACATAAAACCATACGTTTACTTGAAAGCTCATCTCCTTCTATAATTTTTTGTAAAATACTCCGTTTATTCTGCATACATTGTTTTTCATAACGATGCTTAAGGTTTTCTAACACTTTTTCTACAGAAAAAATCCCTTTAAGCCCTGTGATCCTTCTTTCATAAGAAGCATATTTCCATACAATAAGCCTATAATGATGTTGAACCCATTCTTTAGATACTTTAAGCCCATAATCAACCATTTGATCATAAAAATCTTCCCAAGACATCCCATCCCTACTACATTGACATCCTCCAGTATAACAATTACAATAAAAAGTAAAATACCCAGCATTATCAGCATTTACTAAAAGCCCATAGGAATTATAAAAACCTCTAAGTGGCCTATGATTGTTTAAGTCTAATAATGTGACTGAGCTTTTTTTTATAAGTTTATCTGATTTCTGTTTAGGTTTTATTTCTGGAGACTCAATTCTACGTTTAGGTAAAGGTACTTGTTGTGGTTTTGAGTTATTTAAACTGATGAACTTTGGGTGAAAGCTATTGCCACATGCTAGCTCTCCACGATTTTGTCTTATAATCCCAGCACGTACAGCTACTGGAATGTTTTTTCTTGGGGACTTTTTATCAAGTTCATCTGTAGACTTATCTTCTCTTGGTTGGATACTAGCTTGGCTTGGGCTTTCAAACATTTTCTGTGCCCTGGCCATAGCTTCAGCAGAGACTTCAAAAAGCGCATTAGCCCCAGTGCGAAAAACTACATTTTCTTGAACTTTGACTTGTGGTGAAGGGGTTTCTGGGGAATCAAAGAGCTTTTTTGCCCTTTCAAGAGCTTCGTTAGACACAGAAATTGATGTGAAATTCCCTGTTGTTAACCCAAAACCCATGAACTTTGGTGCTGTAGTTTCGCTAGGTTTGAGGATTAGATTGCTTGGAAGAGGGGATAAGTTTTTAGAATCAGTTTGAAAGTCACTTTCCATAAACATAATATGGCGCGAGTCTATGATTAACTAAATTGATATTAAAAACCCCAAAATGCATTATTACAAGTCTTCGAATTGGAATTTTTTCTCACCATTTGCATGAATCGGGGAATTAAAAGGCCCTCTACTAACAGGTATGAACTCACTTTCTATAAGTTTATGAAGAGAATTCGCTGTAAGATCCCATTTACGTTTTTTGATTTCTCCAAGAACTTTTGGTATATCATCTACTCTTGAAAGATGCTGTAAAACATTCCAACAACTGTTTAGTTCATCATCATCAGGGTCGTCGATCCATGTTTTTATTGGCACAGCATTCATTGGCTGTAATGAATATGAAACAGGCGAATTCTATATGGTTTTTACATCTACTATGATAACATGTCGTAAGTCTCTACCTAGCTTTGATAAGTCTTTTATATAAGTGTTATTTATATAGCTACAACTTTCTCTAAATAGTCGTGAAGCATTTTTGTTTTTTGAGTCAAGAATATTTAGTAATGGGTTAGCGTATGTTGAAAGACTTGCAGTAAAAAATACTACTTCAAAGAGGTCATAGCATTTCTGAAGGAATTCATCAACTCCTGGACGTTTTAGGACGTAGACTTTGAAATTCTGCCGATCTATTTCGATTTCAATAGTTATGTCTGATTTTAGTGAGGAAAATGTACTATGAACTAATGTTTCATCTAAGTCCAGGACTAAAGTGTTTTTCCCTACATTTTGAGGACTCTGGGGTTCAAGTAGAGGCATATCCTTTTGAGCAGTATAACCAAGTTCAATACCCCTAAAACAATTGCATAATGATGACATCCAGCTAGATTTTTTTGGTTTTGATAGTGTTGGGATTGGAGTTTTCTCATCGTAATGCTGGATTATGCCAAACTCAGGTATGAGTAGTTTAGGCATTTCAGCTTTTGAATCTTCTGGCTCTTCTCCTTGATTAGGTAAGTTCATTATTATTACCGTAATTTATAAAAATTCATCACAAAAATTATGGTTAGTAAGGACATGGCTATCATTATATGAATTATCTTATGAACTTTTAAATCATTTACTGTGGAAACATTTTTATTGTTGTAGGGAATAACTAGTGGGATCATGATTTTTTCCGATATTCAGAGAGGAAATAATTGTTTTATGAGTAAATTTTTTAAAGGATAACAAATCTAATTTTAGCTATATTTAATAACTATTTGTACCGAATCTAATTTCCGGTTCAAGTTCTTCATTAATATTACTAGTCTCACTCAAACTAGGAGGATAAATTTTCCTTTTCCAGCACAAGCACCCAACTTCTTTTACTGTTCTTTCTGAATTCTCATCTTTTTTCGAATAATAAGTCAAATCTAATGAATCTCTAATATAAATCGATCTTGAAGAACTCATTGAGTTAAAAGTATTTCTTCTATCAGAATACTTTTCTCTTGAAGTTTTATTATCGAAAAGATTACAGATTTGGATGTAAAAAATAGGGAAAATCAATATTAAAACTATTGCACAAACCGCAAAGATCCCTAAATTTATATATTGATTATGGTAAATTTTTGGTATATAATGATCATAACCAATACTAAAATGTATATAAAGCATTAATCCTAGAGCCATACTGATTGATAAGTCTATGATTAGAACAAATATAAAGAAAATAAATATTTTTTGATTACCAGCACCGACACAATTGTTTATCCATGGACAATGATGATCGAATTTCTAAATATTTAATACATTAACACATCTTTGGCAGTGATGGCAATGAATAGTATTATAAAGTTTTTTCGAAGAACAATACGGGCATATAAAATCTGGTTTTATCTTTGAATACAGTTCTGGTATTTGCATTTTCTCTTTCACATATCCAGGGTCTTTAAAACTCACAACAAAAAGCATTACAAAACTCAAAAGGTTTACCGCTAAAACCCCAGCACCAATCCACCAATCAAAATCAGCCAGGAGAAACTCAAAAACCATTACAGCTTTAATAATCATCCCAATAATAAACATTGTATATCTTTTTTTCCCCATAATTTTCATCTGTGATTTACATGGGTTTCCAATAATTAAAGGGGTTTTCTAAATATTTAATACCAAAACTTTAATCATATCTACCTTCCCAGAACTTATTGCTAATTGTAAAGGAGTTTGGCCATATTTACATTTGGCATTTCTTTTAGCTCCTCTCATAACTAAATTTTTAGCAATTTTATAAGATGAGGAAAATGTTGTTAAATGTAAAGGAGTATAACCTTTATTATCAGTAATTTCTAGGTTTTTTGATATTGAAATAAGATATAATGATGAATTTTCATGTCCTTTTAAAGCTGATAAATGTAAAGGTGTATAATTGTTTATATCTCTAGCATATGGATCTAGTGGCAATGTAAAATTGTAATATGCTAAAAGGCTAACACAATCATTGCTTGCGGCAAGATGGAGGATAGTTTGTTCGTTTATGTCTTTTAGTGTAGAATCTGCACCTAGACGAAGATATTCTGTTGCAAGTTTCTGTATAGGGATTACAACTTTATTTTTTATTGTGGCTAGATGAAGAGGTGTTTGCTTTTCTTTGATGGTTGGCGAGTTTAACATTTCGGTTAGGATATGCGGAGGATGTCTTATCTTAAATTCATCCAGCAATATATTAAAATAAGGCATAATCTTATACTCTTTCAATATTGTCCTTGTTAAGTCATGAAATATGTTTGATCCTCCAGGGTCTACAAACTTATTAAGATCCAAAGATGTTTTTTTAAGTATGTTAGTAAATTCAACTTTATCTTGAATCTCAAGGGCAATTATCAAGCTTGCTTTTATACTACTTCCTGACTCAATCATATTACCAATTTATATTATCTCATATTTTAAGATTTAGTTATAAATTCTTTTGTAAAACTAATTTTAGGTATTTTCATAGGTAGACTTAATATTTCAAATCAAAAAAAAATATTCTTAGTGATTGATAGGATTTACATAATTATGATGAAGTTTTATTATAAAATAAACAGTAAATTTAGTATTTTTAATTATTTTGTAGAGTTGATTATGCTTTTTACATTTTCAGGTTTGAAAAGTGCATTAAATATATGAGTGTATATTGGAATATTTTATTTCTTTTTTATCTAAAAATTGATAAAAAATCCAAGTTTAGGTTAATTTTATTATCATTTTTTAGTCAATCAAAACAAAAATCTCCTTTAAAACTGTATAAAAATCGATTAAAACCTAAAAACTTCATCATTTTATAAAAACTCTCATGCTTAAACAAATTCTATTCTAATTCTTACGGTAATTATAATTCTAATATAAAATATTCTAATAACATAAAAGAAGAATACAATAATTATTACATATACAAAATATTGTATTCTATTAGAGTTCGAATATAAATGAGTTATAACGCTAATGACAAGTTTTGGACGCAGCGAGTGCAAAAAGAAGAGCAAAGGATCTTTCGCGAACTCAAAAGCAGAGGGGAATTAAATGCCCTTCGGGATGCTGAACGTCTATCGAATTTTTCTTCTTATCATGGGATAAATGTTCGTAAGCCTGGACAAGGACTTAAAGAGACAATAGAAAGATTAGAAATTGTCCTGGAAGAAGAAAGAAAAAAGCGACAAAAGGCTGAAAACACTGTTAAAAAGCTAAAAATGCTTTTGAGAAGCTTGGAAAACTCTAAGGACAATATTGAAAGCATTAATAAATAACTGCTTTTAGTAAAGATATTTTTAATAAGATATCAGTTCTTCTGTTTGTGAATTGTATGAAAAAATTTAAAAGTTTAGTTTTTGGGGATTAAGGAAAGTGCGAATTATTTTCGGTTAAGACTTTCTTTGAATTATTTACTTTTTTTTTTTATAGTTATTCCAATACTAAAGCAAAACATAGGGATATTCATTTGATATAAAGATTTTATTATTAACTTCATAAACTAAAATGCTTTTCTAATATATGCTGATGTATTAAATTAATAAGACAAAAGTTTTGGATAAGGGATTATTCATATTTTTTTAGATATAGCCTGGCTAGTCAATATCAATGAATTAGGTATTTAAAAACTTTCTTTAGACCTAGATTCAATCATGATACAAATTGTTTATTTTATATACACTTCAATGATAATTTATTATTGAACTTCAGTATAATCTACATTTTTTGAAAACACACTTTATATAAATTTTTTTGATTATATGAATCTTTGTGTATTTATAAATATAATAACTATGATTAGCTAATTTCTAGATTTGTTGATTTTTTTATCCTATTCAGCTTTATTTCTAATACTACTTCATTATAATTTTATTATGCAGGTCGATAATGCGAAACACTCTCTTCAAGTTCCATGTCATCCAGAATTAGTATATTGTTCATATTTCTTGCAAAGTGATTCATCATTGCATCTTGCTTTAAACATTGGAATCTTAAAAGCAATAATTTATTATAGAAATTTACCAGAAGGCATCGAAATCAAAGGGATTTACGAAAATTATCTACAAAAAATTATGAGCTCAGCATGTTTACTTGTAAAACAAGAAATAACAGTTTTTATAGATCATTATAACTACATGATGAGCTTGAAATCTCAAATAGAAGCTTTTTTTTATATAAACAAATTATTTATATCAGAAATTCAGATGTACAGCTGTATTATCAAAACATTTGAGAAAATTATTTGTGAATGCTATTTAAAAACAAACTCGGCAATTGAGGAAAATAAATTATTACTGATATTAAGTAAGGTTTTCAAAGTGGCTTTCAGTATTATTAAAATTAAATCAGGGAAAAAAGTTTGCATTTATGATCAAGTTTTAACAAGATGCCCAAGTGTTATTTTATACAAATCAGAAAAAATAAACTATGGATTACTTTATACAGCAGAAATGTGCGAATTTGAATTGAATCCTTCAGGTTTTGAAAGCACCCTGCATCGTTCTCCATTATTATTTATAAAAAATTTTCAAAGAAAAGAGAATATATTGAATAAGACTCTTAATAAAATAAATACTAGTTGTCCTAACGAAGAATCCAAAAAACATTTATCAATGCAAAATTTTTTTGGACAAAAAACCTTAAACACAAAATCATTATCATCAGCGTATAAAACAGTAATAATTCAAAAAGAAGCTAGGACTTCAATCTCAAAACCACAACCTTTAAATCTTATTAAAAAAAGCAATAAAATAATTATTGATGATTCTAATGAAAGCTTTAATACCGTAAACAAAAACCCTGATTCTTCTTCTACCTGTGAGTATCCTAATAATCAATTTCATAAAGCAAATATTTATAATAGCTTAAATACAAATAACCAACTTTTATCAGAAAGTTCTTATCGTAATGAAAATACCTATAGTCCTTTTACCACTTTAGATCCTCAAGATTATAAGAATATATCTATTACTGTAAATAATACTCAAAGTCTTCCTCAAGAATCAATTATCATCAATCCAAAGATTGAAGAAAGACAAAGTATTATCATTGAAGAACATAAAGAAAATACCTATAATCTTATTCCTAATTTAGATTATCAAGATCATAAAAATATATCTATTACTGTAACTGATAATCAAAGTCTTCCTAAAGAGCCAATTAACATTAATCCAAAGATTGAAGAAAGCCAAAGTATTATCATTGAAGAACATAAAGAAAATACTCTAATAATATCAGAAGAAAATGGAACACAAAAGAAAATGCCAAGGTATATTTTTGAAGACAATGCTCCAGTTCTAACCTGCTGTGAATCAGGCTGTGATAAATTTTCTAAATATTTCTGTACTTGTACTGGGTCATACAATGGTTTTTGTTCTAAACATATGAAAATGCATTCAAAAAAAGGTAGAATTTTTCACCCAAGAATTAATAATTTTACTGAGATTGATAAAAATTCAAAACATCAAATAATAAATTTATGTGAAAAGAAACTGAAAAGTATAAATAAAACCAAAAAAAATATACTTGAAATTACCCATGAAAAAGAAAAACAGTTGTTTATACTATGTAAAAATGATCTTAAAATATTAGAAACTAAGAAAAAGGTATTGAAAGAAGCAAGAAATTATGTTATGGGCCATAATAAAATCATGTTTAAAGAAAAATATAATGAAGCTGAAGATTTTATGTTGGATTGTATTGATTCAGAAAATGGTATGGGTGAAGTTTGCTATGAAAATGAGCTTGGAAATGATATTTTGACTATGAGAAATGAAGATCCTAAAAAATATATGCTTGAACTTATTGAAGCGATGGGTCATGTTATTTTGAATAGTGAGGTAAGACAGGAGAGCTTGGCATGGGTTATAAAAAAAGTGATGGAAAAGGATAGTTTAGCTGAGTCTGAAGTATTAAAAAGACTTATAGAATAGCATTTTTAGGATAAAAATAGTAAGTAAGTTAGAATAATATATATGGAAAAATATTATATTAAGTATGTTGTTTGTATGTTTTAGTTATTATAATTTTACTGTTAATAATATTATTACACTGTAGTAAATTTATTATAAAATCTTTGCATAAGAGTATATAGTAGTAGATAAGCCTGGAGAATTTTTAAAGCATTGAAAAAATTGTAGAGAAAATAAAAATTATAATAATAAACTTCCTTTAAGATTAAAAATTATCTCTCTTATATTTAAGCTGTAAGTTAATTTATACTAAAATAAACTTACTTTAAAATTTTCTAAATAAACCTTTGATTGTGCTATATATTATTATTATTATTTGCTTTTTTCCTTATTTATACTACTTTCTATATATTGGATAGTATCGTGTTCCTAGATCTTTTTTACATTTTCTTGAAGTCACTAATATATTAACATTTCTCAGTCTTTTTATTATTTATTCATTAAGGTTGTTTAATATTTTTTATATTTTTTTATGATCCTTGTATTTCATTTTCTCCTTTCACTCTCACCTTAAACATATTAAATAGATTATGCTCACTAAATATTAATTATACTCAATTTATAAATATGAAAATAGACTGTATACAGACAGCAATTAATCAGAGAACAAGTATTGTGGAGGTTAAAATTATTTACAGAAAATCTGTTATGCTCATTCAAACCTATATAAAATATTCCTATTAATTTATTATCATAAAATTTAAGAATCCTACTTCAATATAAGCGATAATTTTTGTATTAAAAAATCGATGATATAGTCTATTAGTAAAAGTGTTAATTACAATTATCTTTAGTTATTGCTTTAAATTGTCATAGTTGATAAGGATTTTAAATGCTTAAGCCCAGTTTAAGCTAAGGTTTTTAAGATTAATTTGAAATTGACCTAAGTGAAGAAATTGTCCAGGAGTTTTGTTTGTTTTTTTATATCGCCAAAGCTAAAAATCTGAAAATAAAATTTTATAGGCTGAAGTTTATTTTATAATCTATGAGTTTTTATGGTTTAGATTATGCGTATAAGGGTTTGAAAAGTTGTAAAAAAAAACACAGAATTATTATCATTTTCCTGATCATTAAGGAAGTTCATTGAAAATGTATTATTATATTCCATAAGCTTTATAGTACTTATTTGTAGCATAATTAAAGTATTAGTAAATGTTCGATAAGCCCTGATAATAAGAAGAGTATATGGTTTATCAGAATAATCTCATTGATTGACTATTTTATTTAGAGAATAAGGATCTAGTGTTTTAAATGTTTTGCTTATAATCAAAATTATATAAAATAAAGTATTTAGCAATAAAATATAAAGACAGTCACATACAGAATCATTACTTATTGCATAAGATAAATAATTATTGCTTTGATTGTTGAAATCATATAAAAGCTTAGTAAAAGGTGAAGAATATATCTAAACTAAGCATAATTTTGAGAATTGATTTTTCATAGATGAGTATCTTAATGCTTTTTATAAACTAAGATTGCAAAAATATGTTAGAATATATTTGCTAAATTAAAAAAAAATAGATTATAAGTTGACTAATGAAAAAAATAAAGCAATTCTAAGATAGTTAGACTGCAACTTAAAATGACTGTATATTTTATGAACTCTTAAAATTGTTAAACTCATAATATTATTACTTTTTACAAAGATTTAGTTATATAAACTATAACAGACTTATCAAAATAAAAAAATCAGCTGAATTATAATGGCCCTTTTATACTTTAGTATATTATAATAATAAAAATTTAACAATAATTGATTAGATATTTTAAAATGGTTCTATAATCCAATGATATTATATGATTAATTTTTATAAATATAGCATAAACTAATTGATTATTATTAGATGGTATTAAATATCAGTAAATAACATAAGCATGCTAAAAAAAATCACTATTAAAATAACCAAAAAATGCTAAAAAAAATCAAGATAATTTCTTACTGAATTTTTATATAAATACCATTCTTTCATAATTTTTATTGAAACTACTATATAATACTTTATTTAACTCATGTAAAATATTAATAAATTACTGACGAATTTATGCTATACCTATCTATTTCGCTTGCAATAATTCTATTCCTCCTCCTAAAAATAATCTTATAAATCACTTTAACAGTAACAAGCAAAATTAGCAAAAATCCTAAAGAAATAACAGGAAATAGCCAAATTAAGGTACTAGGATTATCATATTTTTTATTTTTATATCCACATATCGTAAGATTATAATAATCACTCATCGCATTATTATTTTCATTTTCCCCTATAACCTTAAACACAAATTTCGTAGTATTAAATTTTTCCTTCATATTCTCATATTCATCTTCAGTCATTTTTGGAGCTTCTAGAATATATTTATTTATATAATAATACTTGACCATAGTCAAATTATAAATAAAAGCAAAACTTGTTTGATTAACAAATACAGCTAGAACTGAACAAAAACCTAAACAAGCAGATCTACTTGAAGAAAACATTATATCTTTTATAAGGAAACTTAATGCTGTACCATCAACACTAGCAAGTCTTAAATAAAACCCTTCACTATTATAAATAACTGGGAAAATAAGAAACTGAGGCCAATAATGAACAAGCAGATCTACTTGAAGAAAACATTATATCTTTTATAAGGAAACTTAATGCTGTACCATCAATACTAGAAAGTCTTAAATAAAACCCTTCACTATTATAAATAACTGGGAAAATAAGAAACTGAGGCCAATAATAATTACTAAAAGCAATAAAAGATGGAATAGTTGTAATATTTATTGATTGGGCAAATGGGTATCGATTACAAGAAAAAACAGGTACTGTATGGTTAAAAAGAGTATAACCTGTAAGAATCCCAGATTTCGAAACCGTAAATATCATTTTATAAGCGACCCCAACCGTGAATATCGGATCATTTTGTGAAGCTATTGAATGATCTAATGTTGTATAGTTCCCATTACATATTAAAATAAGCATTCCTTTTATCTTATCAGCTACAATAATATGCAGATTTTTATAATAATACCCATCAACAGAATATATATAAAGTTCATCCAATCCTAATGAAAACATGTCTATTAATTCACTAATATAAGGTTCAAGAATGGTTCCATTCCATCTAAATTCAGCTCTGTATAGGCGATTATTTTTATGAGATGGATTTCCATAATCGATTATATAATCTACAAGTAAAAGCGTTAATATTGAATCATTGTCAGTTACTGCTTTTAATTGTGATGGCTGGAATGGGATTTGAAATGCTTCAGCCCAGGTTAGGCTAAAACTTGTAAGGCTTACTTGAACTAAAACTACTAAGTAATTACTTGATTCTGCTAATTTTTTTGGGATTGATTGCCAGTAATAGTTAAAAACAACACTCCATTTGCACATTGCCGCGATAAGAAAAGATCCGTTTTTTGTAGAAACGTATTGAATCCCTGAGCAGACTATAGAACTGCCAAATTGCTCTAAGGATACCATTCCTAATATGTCCATGTTTTGTGTAGTTTCATTGTAATATGAAGAGTTTAAGACAATTAGCCGATTACGATCATCATAAATCACAATATACGGAGTATTAGCAACTGCAGTTATCGAATAAATATTATATGGACTCGTGTAATTATTAATCTCGAAAATATTAGGGAGGATTCTTAAAGGATATCCCTCCGACTGTTCCGTAACATTTTCACCATCAATTTCCAGATTAAATGTCAAATTATTCCCAGTAAACCCATCTAAAATATAAGAAGCATCAAATCCAATATCATAAAATGTAGTAATATTTTTATTATCACTAATTTCTGTATAATGAATAACTTGTCCATATATTAACAGTTCAAAAGTTATAGGCAAACTAACTGTATCTGTTGAATTCGATATTAAAAAAGTCACATTATACAAATAAGCTGGATTTTGTACATTTCTCGGCTCATTAATTTTGAAATTACATGAAATTGGGATCTCACAAGGATTTTCTGAATATCGTTCAGGACAAGAAGATGCATTTGTAACTAAATAATACCCAGTATCTCTATTACAAACCATTCCTGTATAAGGATTTAAATCATAAAACCAAGTCCCTGAAAAACTACAATTGTTTGGTATTTGGATATTTAAATATACCATATTAAATATTATTTGTAATCCATCAATAATCATAAGTGTGTTGTCAATTGTGGAAATAAATGCATAGTTTTCTAAGAAATAAATTTCTGATAAAGTGTTGTTAAGGTTGATATTTACTTCCATATCTAAAGATAGTGAGTATATTGTCATGTTGGTATAATAAAATGTAAAAAGTCTTAAAGGTGTAGCATAAATTTGATTTGCTGGGTTTATATTGTAATATATTAGGTTGTAAATAAAATATTCATCTGAGTTGAATAACATTGATAAGACATAAAGTCTTGTGTGATGGCTAAGAACATAAATTTTACATTCTTCTTGGGATGAACTGTTTGTTGCAGATAAACCGGTTATGTTAAATTTGGGTATATTTGATAGTTCATCGCCTGAGACAAATTCACATATAAAATTTATGCATAAATAGGATTCAAAAACATTTCCTCCTCCACATATTAAGTAGTTTCCACAGAATGTAAACATTGAACAATTGCTATTAACAGAAAAGTTTGAAGAGCATAGAGGATTGTATATTGAGATAAAATGATAAGTTGTACCATGAAGAACATAGACTAAGTTGTTGTAGATCTGAAAAGAGATTATATCTTCAATAATATAACTTCTTAACATTAACTTGAAGTCCATTTCATAAAAATCAATTCCTTCACTATACTGCATAACAACATACTCATCAGTTTTAAAAACATTTTTATAAGGCCTCCTTAAATAATACTCCGAGCCTGGGGAAAACTTTTGGAACACCCAAACATTTAAACTGTAAATATCTGAAGTTTCATCATAACTAGCATCAAATGACATATTCCAACCAGAAACATAACTATAAATATAAAATTGAAACAATTCATCAAGTCCATGAAAGATCACTTGTACAGTAGAAGCATTATTAGTAATACATTGATACTGAGTACAAAGTCTTATTTCATATAAGTTATCCATATCATCAACATTCATATTATTAACACAGCTAGTATTAGCATCTTTTATAGCTCCTATATAGTAATTATCACTAGGAATATTTTTTACTATAGTGAAAATAAGATTGTCTTCAACAAGATTATATGTTTTTATAGCATCAAGGTCGCTTCTTATATACATAAAAGACCCATTAGTATTTATAACATACCATTTAGCATTTGCACTATAGTTAACAACTTGATTATTAAGTTTTACAATATAACTATAGTCTCTAATGATTTTTCTATCAAGTATTACCATAAGTTCATTGCTTTCAATATGCAAAAAATATGTGCTTCCTATAAAAACTGCATTGATAACCCCTGTAATATTATTCCCTACACTTGTTATCCCTTCAATTAAAAACATCACTGAATGTCCATAAAAATCTACAGCAACTAACCCTTTTGCAGTACCTACAATAATAACTAAAGGTACTTCTAATTCTTTTCTTAAATAATAACTTGACACTAAAGACAGACTATAAAATGTCCCACACTGATCAATTAACACCCTAGGCCATAATTCTTTAAATATACCATTAATATAAGTAAAATATAATATCCCATAATCAAGGCTTAAGGCAATGATTGTAATGTTATTTTGATTATATGCCTCAAGGGCAACTTGTATAGGAAAAAATTGGAAATTGGAATTGATTATATAATTATTGTCCATTGCATATACTAATATTGGTATATAAGGGTTTGAAAAGTTGTATAGAAAAAGCACAGAATTATCATCATTTTTCAGATTGTTGTGGAAATTTACTGTAAATGGGATTATGTCAGTTCCAGAAACTTTACATGTACTGATACTTGTAGCATAATTAATATCCCACATTATTACCCATACAGGATCAGGTATTTTTGTATCAGAGCAATTAAATGAAGTAAAATTAATAAAAAGTACATGGTTTATATCTGAATACCCTAGAATAATAGCATATGTTTCATTAGAATAATCCCATATAACTATTTGATTGATTGTTATGTTTAAAGGATATAATTCTAATGGTTTAAGGGTTTTATTTGTAGGGAAGACTATATATGGATATATTGTTGAATCCATAAAATCTAAGAGATATTCGCATGTGAAGTCATTCCAAGTTGCATAAGTGTAATAATTACTGCTTTGGCTGATGTATTTTTGAGGATAAGTATGGTTTTGCACATTATTAAATTGTAGTTGATCAGAAATTTTGATATATGAACTATTGCTTGAGTTAAATGATAGGTAATAGCCTTCAAAGTAATCGTATAGGTAAAATGAGGCTCTTTGATATTGATATACTTGCATGGTGTCGAAGTTTTTTTTGATTAAAGGACATGATGATGAAAAAACACAAGTGAATAGAGTTAAGAATAACATATATATTCTAAGATTTTAGGTTGAAAATATTAAAACTTTTATGAAGATGGGATATAGGCGATAAATTTATATAGGAATTTTTTTGTATTTGTAATTAAAAAGATAGTGGGTTGAGTTTTAGATTTGGTTTTTTATATAGTAAGAAAATTTTTGTTTTTATTGAAAATATACTGATTTCATAGTAGTTGCATATTTGCATAGTGCTTAAATATGCTGATAGGGATTTTATATAGGTTAACAGTAAAAAGGTAACCAGTAAGAAAGGATATGATTTTAGATGCTGATAAATGAGAATTAGTTTTAAATTAATAAATTAGATAAAAAGCGCAAATTTCGATTTATGATGTTTATTTATCGAGTTTTTCAGACGGTACTCAAAGTTTAAACTATTTTTGCTGATGAAAATAACCCCTTTCTTTCGTGGTTTTAAGATGTATATTCCCTAAAGCACATCTGATATAATTTTATCATTTGGCTAATATAACAAATTTATCATATCTTTAATTACTTTAATTTTATATAATATTTTGGTAAAAAGTTTATTTTTGTGTAGATGCATGCTAAGTGAAAATTTTAAATCTAAGCCAAATTCTTAGAAAATTCTTCAAATAAGTTAGTTTTTATATCCAAACATATAGTTTTCAAATATCATGCAACTTTTAAATAGACAAAATCTAATTGTTTTCATTATAATCAAGTTGGTTTAGCGAAAATCAGTATTCATCATATATAATATTTTTTCCAAAAATACTTTCAACCCTTATACACTAATTCTATATTTTATATTCTTAATAAATACTCTATACTATAATTTCCTCTATAAATTTAAAAATATTTTATTATCTTATCAAATAATACTTTCAATTTCAGCAACCTAACAGCATTTTATAACTCTATAATCAAAATATATGCATTATCTATCACTAACCCTAGTATCCATAATAATTTAAACCTCTTCAAATCTTAATCTTTGTAACTCTATTATACATTACTAACTACACTAAACATATAAAAACTATTATATACTTATACACAACATATAAACCCTAATCATTTTACCCTAAAATATCGCATTCCTCAGAAATCCATTTAACCTATACCCAGCCCATAATCTTATTTATTAAAGCTTATCTTTAAACCTAAAAAACAAGGAAGTAACAATAAAAACCAACATACACAATGCACATATAAGCAAACCATAAAAGTGTTTAACCGTATTTTTCCCAACACATTTCCCAAGAAGCGAATAATGATCATCATACTCCTCAACACAAACCCTACACTTTTTACAGTGTTCTGTAAAATCCTCTCTAATAACATTACATTCAGTGCATATTTTTTCCATACTAGAATTAAAGTCTCCACGGGACTTCATTTGAGTTGACATGATCACAATGCCAGGGTTTATAAGTGCTGTGGCAAAGAAAAAGTATAAAGTTATAGAAAATATCAAGCAACCAACAATAAGATCAGCATTCCCAACTTTAGGACATATGTATCCTAAAAATATCCCTGCTATTAAAAGTAGTAAAAAACCTGTTATACACATCATTGGCCCTATGTAAAAGTTACAGTGTGGTCCAATAGTAATTAAGGGAACCCCGTCTTTATTGAAATAAAAACAATGAGTACGACCTACTTTACAATACCGAGTTCCAGGGTCAGGCATTGATGTGACTTCAAAAACATTACTGCGCATGTCCATTTTATTAAGATTATAATATGATTAGAAAAACTTTTGAAGAGTTATGAAAATGGTTTTGATAGTTAGATTGTTATAAGCAAAGGTTTTAAAAGAGAAGAATGATTTGGATAAGAAAATGCTTAGGTTTTATGTGATATGAAAGTTGTGATAACGCTGAATTGAAAAAATATATATGTTGGAATTAGAGTAAAAGATAAGAAAATAGGTTTTTTGGTGTTATGGAAGAAGATTAGAGTGGATGAAATTATTTTATATTATAAATAAATATTAAGAGGTCGTTTAGGATATATAAAGGATTTCAAAAATAATACCCAGATATTTTATGAATAAAGATTAATAATAGTTAAATAGGCTTATTAGGAAGCTTTGGAAGGAGTTAGATATGGAATGTTTGAAGTATACTTTAAATTGTATAAATATGAGTTTTTTAGCTCAGTAATTTAATGAAATATTTTGAAGGTTGTGATAAAGAAAACTGATTAAAATAATCGGGAATATTAATAGACGCAAAAATATTTTTTTAAATAATGGGAGAGTGTGTGAAGAAAACATTAAGAAAACTTTATATTGTAACTAAAATTAAAATTATCCCAACATCATATAATAAAAGAATATAAACTCTAGTAAGTATGTTCCAGCCTGATTTTTTTTTATCATTTCAAGAAACACTCAACAAAAACTAATTTTCCCATCTAATGTTAATCCACTAAGTAAATCAAGAAACCTCATAAGTATCTTACTAAAAAAAACCCAAACAAAAAAGTAGCATAGTAAAAATCAAAGCTCATCCTTGGTTTTTTGGCCTTAACTAGGGCTTATTATCAACTAAAAAAATCAAAGTTCCTTTTTTTGCCAGTTATTCCAGATTACTCAGCAGAAGCTAAAAATTATATAGAAAAATTACAAGTCTTCTATTGACGAATTAACAAAAACATAAAAGCTAAAACGAATTTTATATCCAAGATTTAACGTTTATAGCAAATTGGAGCTGATTTCTAATAAAGTTTAAGCTTTTTTTATAAGGTTTGTAAATATGTGCGACACTATGAGTAAGATTGAAATGAAAAAGCAAGGGTTTTTAAAAACATATGATAAGAAAAGTTTGAAGATACAACAAGAAAGTCGAGCTGTGAAACTGAGAAAGGAGAAAAGGATGGAATTTATCAAAAAAAGAAGAATTAATGATAGTATGCCTGGTAATAATGCTGAGTTTAGGATACCAAAAGAAGCAATTTGTAAGTTTTTAATTGAAAAATATCCTCAGTTGGGGGATGAAGGGTTTCCAAGTATTAAGAAAATTGATATTTTAGTTGAGGAGATCAAAAATACACAAAACTATGATGATTTATCTTATGCACTTGAGAGCTTAAAAGTTATTTATGGAAAGAATATGACAATGCCTAATAACTATATTTTTACTGATGAGTTTATTGATATTTTTATATCATTACTCAACTCAGACTTTATACGCGGGAAAATTCTAATTCTTGCAATTTTAGCTAATACTTTTGCATCAAAAAGCAAGATAATGGATAAATTTATATGCAATTTTAGCTAATACTTTTGCATCAAAAAGCAAGATAATGGATAAATTTATATATAGAGGTATTATAAAAATAACAAAAGATATAATCAGACTACATAGTGAGGTTGGGTTAACAAATAATGGATTTTATGTTTTGGGTAATATAATAGGAGAGGGTTTAGCTTATCGTAATAAAGTTATTGAAGAAGGAATTCATAACCTTATTCTAAATTTACTTATTTCTGAAGCATTCCATCCCTCACAAACCGCATGGAAACTATGTATATGGATCCTTAATAGTTTATGCAAAAAACATATAGAAAGTAACTTCGCGTCTGAATTAATCAACGCCATGCCACTACTCTTGAAAATCCGTCCAGATGACTATGAAACAACATCAAATTTTTTGCTAATAGGCAAAAGCTTATCATCTCAAAGCTTAGAAAACTGTATCCTTTTCTCAAAAAAAAATCTTTTCCCTTTATATCTAAAATACTGTATAGACCCTAAACGAGAATTCGCATATCCATCTTTAAGAACTATTGGAAACATAGTGTACTTTAGTAATGATCTGACTAGAGATCTTCTTGATATGGGACTTTTACCAAAACTCACATTTAACCTAATAAATCGTTCTCAAGAGACCCAAAAAGATGTTCTTTCTATTTTCAGCAACATTTTTCTATCAACAAAATCTCTTGCTTTATCAGTCATAACTAACTCTGACTTTAATACATACATAAAAATCCTCAATATGGGTTCCGAAACCATTAGAATTAGTGCGTTACTAGGACTTTGCAATGCTATATCCCTAAAAGACATGAAAATAATAATCACTCTGCTTAATTTTGGTTTTCTCGAAAATTTACTAGAGTTTTCCAGTTCATCCGATAGTGAGATTCTTATTAAAATCCTCTCATCTTTACGTATTATCTTCACAAAAGTTTCAGATGTGATGAATTGTGATCAATATCAAGATTTCCTTAAAAAGTTCACAAATTTTGGAGGATGTGATGCATTAGAAAAACTTCAAGTCCATAAAAATAATGAAATTCACCTTGAAGCTAAAAAGATTATAGAAGAATTTATAGGTATAGAAACAGATGAAATCTCTTTAAATGCGGTAGATACATTTATTTTTAACTAGAATGGTAATTTAATATGGATTTTAAGTAAACTAGGTATTCTGTTGATTGGCAAGAATTCCTTAGAATTGGAGAGTATTGGGATTATAAGAGATTTTAGATAGTATTAGACCTTTTTTAAATGTTTTTAATAAGAGTTTTAGGATGAATTTATGGGTATTGGCTCTGGGTTTTTGGAAAGTTGAGGAAATTGTTAAGGTTGTTTTTGTTTGGGATTTAGAAAGAGGATTATATATTTGGTATATATGCTTTGTTAAGATTTTTACTGAGGTGGAGCAATGGAAAGGTTGAGAGTATGTTTTGTGTGTTGAGGTACTCGGGTATTAGATAAATGAAAGTGAGGCAAGAGTTTATTTTGTTAATAGGAAGAATGTTGATGTGGAGTAGATAAGTAAAATTATATTTTTGAATTGAGGATCATTTTAAATAAAAAAATATTTTTATAGTAGTTACACTAAGTCTTGTTAGATTTGGCTGCATTTTTTTTTGGGAATGATTAATACAGTTTATAAGTAAAATTTAAAGTCTATACTTGTCCATCAGCATAAATTTTATTGAAAATATACACTTTTAATTCTTTATTTCATGCAGTTTCTACTCAAAGAAACAATATCTAATTTAAAATATCATATATAAAACTAAATATCTAACCTACAAAATTTCTCTCTTCTCCTTAGATTTAGAGTTATTCCAAAATGCACTTCATTCTTTTTATTTCTCAATCAAACAATTCACAACTTCTTCTAAATCAACTAATCCATATTCATCTAAAAACCTATTTTCTTTAAATAAATCTCATAATAAGCATCACTATGAAAATAAAATTTATTAAAACCTACTAATAAGTCAGTAGTACCCTAATCTTAAAAACTTCTCATAATTTTTCCTAATCTTTTAATCTAACTATCCTAAGCTACTGGGATAACTGGTGACATTTGAACTCCACAAATCCCAACTCCTTCAACTACAGCTAACTGTATATATCCAGCTTCTCCCCAATTCGTTCCCCAAGAATTTTTAATCACCCAATAAGGAACCTTAGCTGTCATATCATACCCAACTGCAAGTACTGCATGATCTAAATTCGTCCCACAATTTGGATCATTAACAACCCCTCCACCATAAGATTGCCAATCAGGCCCATCAGCTTCAACAAGTACACTAACTGGTTGTTGAGCAACTCCTACAGCCATTGCTGGATAATTTGCAACTTCAAGTTCTTGATATGAATGTATTGATGCCGCTATAGACTTTGCAGCTCTTGTATTGCATTGTCCTTGTACTGCTTTATAAGGATAATTAGATTCAGTTGTCAAACCTCCATTTTGGATTATGTATTGCATGGCAACTGTTGGCCAGCCACCACTACATCCATAATTGTCTGAGCAACAGTCAACAAGTTGTTGTTCTGATAAAGAAACCAAACTATGTCCTGCTATAAACCAAGCTCCTTCAACTGCACCAGTTGTTGAGAAAGCCCAACAGGATCCACATTGGCCTTGATTTTTAACAGGAGTAACTGCACCTTTGGTAACCCAATTTACTGATTGAGGATAACTGTATGAATTAGGTTTTGATATCTGATCTTGATGAGGGACTTCATATTTGAATGAAGTAAATTTTGCCTTGAATTCTGAGTTTGTCATGTCAGTGAAGTGATTTACTGAAAGGTACCAAGATTTATTTTTTTGGTTGTGGACTCGGATGTACCCAAGGTTATCTCTGAAAGCATTGAATCTTGAAGCGTATTCTTTTTCATCAGCATAAACTTTATTGAATAGATTCATGTACGCTTTAAATTCCTGATCATCAGCCAACTGCTGTTCAAGGAGAAAAGATTTACTAGAAGGGTTGTATAAATAAACCAAAGCACCAAGAAAAGCGCTCACAGCTAGTAAGCCTACAAAAATCCCTCTATTTCTAGGCTTTGGAGTTAGATCGAAATACACTCTATCCATTTATTTCTTCACCAAGACTAAAAAACTTTTCCAAAAAATATTTACTTATCTAAGTAAATATAAAAAAAAACCACAACTTTCTTAATTAAATCTTATTAGATTAGATTAATAAATCGTCCCCCCCAATTAGGGACCAAGTTCCTTTTTTATAGTTCACTTTCTTGTTGTGTAAATGCTTTCTATAAAGTTTTTGATTAAGTTGTCAATGTTTTTTT
>MPUH01000913.1:0-29621 GCA_001970955.1 Stentor coeruleus | reverse complement strand
GAAAAAAAGCGAAAAATAATAAAGTTAAAGTCAATCTCAATGATGATTAAAAATAATTTAGTCTTTTTTATATTTGATAGGCATTTACAATAAGTAATTGGACAACTTTTATTAATAAAAAAGCATAACTGCTAATTTTTTAGTTAATAGCACCTTAACTCAAATTTGAAATAAACTAATTTTAATTAAATCATACTTTGTAATCAAACTTTGAACCAACTGGACATAATTCATTATCATATCTACTAATGCTTATTTGAAACTACTACCAATCTCTAAATGATTAATTTCTAATAAAACTCAAGAAGCTATTTCAAAAAAATTATCGTTGGCTTTTTAGGAAAAAACTCAATTTTGAAGTTGGCACTGGATTTTATAACATATTTACAAGTATATCAATCAATAAAAAAATCAAATTCTATATTTATATGATCATCAAAACAAAATAAACCAAAACTTATTCTAAACAACTCTATCTTTTAAAATACATCATTTTCCAAAATAAATATCTTCAAGCCTCTTCAACAAATTCAAGTTCTTTAACAACAAAAATATCTTCTCATAAATTTTTCAAATTTTCAATCATCTCAACAATAATCTACCTATTTTATATAAAACCTAATAATAACCTATTCTATCTTTATTAAGCTCTTTCAATAAAGAATATCATATTTTAATTTTATCAGGTTGCACTGATACAAACTTTTCATGTAAATTATATGAGTTAAGCATTTCAAAATAATTCAAGACAGTCTCACTACAGCTTATATTTTTTCCCTTTCATTATCACTTAAGACAATATAAACCACTTCGATATCCTGAAACACTAAACAATCTTCTCTATAATTATTTTACCTTATCTACCCCCATCTATTTTTATCTTAGAAACCATCTCTTTAGTTTTTTTAACAAATTATCTTGCCAAGGTTTCAATCTCAGGTTTTATATTTAGTTTTAGCATCATTAAATCTTTTTCCTTTCAATCACATTTTCTATAAGTTTATTAATATTATTATAACATNATCCTCAACAACCCGAGCCAAAAGACCAAATGAAGTTCATGGAAAATCATATAATTTTCTAACACATGAAGAGTTCATGGCACAAATTCAAAAAAATGAGTTCATAGAATGGGCTGAAGTTCATGGAAATTTATATGGAACCACAAGGTCTGCTATAAAACAAATTCAATCACTTAAGAAAATCTGTTTACTTGATATTGATGTAAAAGGGATATTAAATCTATACAAATCCGAGATTATTTTTAATAGGATTTGTATTGTTCCAAAAGATGAAGAAAGTGTAAGGGAAAGACTTTTGAGAAGAGGTACAGAAAATCCTAAAGCATTAAAGACTAGATTGGATAATATGAATGAAGAAATAAGGGTTATGAAGGAAAACCCTGAAGTATTTTGCAATTATGTTGTAAATGACTCATTAGAAATAGCAAAAGATAAGATTTTGGAGTATGTGAAGAAAATGTACCCAGATATAGTCTGATAAGCATTTAACCTATTTAGCAAATAAATATGGAACTGTATAGTAAAATTTTAAATCAAACAACCTTTAGGGATTTTTAATATAGTTTATAATCTGGTAAGAAAAAAATATATAGAAACTAAAAGATTTTAATAGGATTTTAGGATTTTTTTGTATGGAAATATTTTTATATAATAAATAATAAACATCATTGCCCCAAATCAACATCAAAATCATTAAAATCTTATATAAAACCTTACCTATAACAATATTTATACAAAACATTAATATCCAATATATACCTAATAATTAAAATACTATCCAAAACAAATTTAAAAAAAAAAAACTTCAAGCTCTCGCGCTAGGACATGAATTATTCTAATAAATCTAACCCTATATCATTTCAATAACCCTATTCATGATAAACCTTTTTCACATAATTCACCCCAGACTTCGTCACTCTATCTTCCTCATGAATATTTTTCTCTTCTTTCGGCTTCTTCAATATCTCTGCTGCTTGATTAGGATCTCCCCAAGCTTTAGGTCTAGGCTCTCTTGGCACATTTTCAGTCTTTTTCACATATCTCGCATCTTTTTTTGTATCTTCATCAAACTTTTTATTTCCCTCATCATATTTATTTTCATATTGACCCTTTGGTTTATCTTGATTATACTTCGGTTTATATCTTTTTCCCCCTTCTTCATAATAATTTTGCCGTTTATCATAAGGCTTATAGTTATCATTATATCTTTTTTTACCTGCATATGGCNGGTTTATATCTTTTTCCCCCTTCTTCATAATAATTTTGCCGTTTATCATAAGGCTTATAGTTATCATTATATCTTTTTTTACCTGCATATGGCTTTTTATAATCTTGTTGTCTAGGTAAATACTCTTCATTTTTTTGGTCTTCATCAACTCCAGCTTGTCTGACCTCATAAAGTTTGTCAATATTTGTATCTTTTACATGATGCTCAGTTACAACTGTTTTTTCTTCATGATTTTCACATGATTTCTCTAATACTTTCTCAACTGGCTTTTCTATAAGTTTCTGAATAACTTTTTCTATAAGTTTTTCTTCAGGTTTCTCATTGATTTTTTCTATTATAGCTTCCATAGGTTTTTCTACTAGCTTCTGCACAACCTTTTCTATAAGTTTCCCCTCAGTTTTTTCTTCATTTTTTTCTACGTTTTTCTCTGTATTTTCTTCTACTGTTTTTTTAATAGGTTTTTCTATAAGTTTCTCAACAACTTTTTCTATAAGTTTGCTGACAGGTTTTTCAGTACTTTTTTCCAATATATTTTCTTCAACTTTTTCCTGAGACTTAACCGAATATTTATCATAAGTATTTTGAGTCCTTTCCCCATAATAATTTCTCCCTTGCCTATACCTTCTTCCTCCTTGATTCCTCCTCCCTTTATAAGAATTCCTTTCTCTATATTCAGGTTCTTGAAATTCTACAGTCGCATTTTGAGGTTCTTTATTATCATCAAAAGCCTCAGTATTCTTTTTTTCCTCCTCATTTTTAAAGTTTTCTTGGTTTTTTTGAGGTTCTTTTATTCTATACCTTTTTTCTTCTTTTTTTTCCTCATACTCCTCATATTTTTCTTCATATTTTTCCTCATAATTTTCTTCATAGTTTTCTTCATAATTTTCTTTGTATTGAGTTTTCTTAGTTTCCTCTAGTTTTTTCTCGAATTCCAAATCCTTATTAAGTGTGTCAACTGGTTTTGCATCACCAAAAGGATTACTTCTTGGCTTACTAGGTTTATTAACTTTAACCTCAACAGTTTGTGATAAATTTTCATTACTTGGGGCAATGATAATTTTTATAGGTTTACTCTCAGAACCTTCAGGGTTTTTTAACTTTTCAGTCTTTCTTTCATATTTTTTAGGTTCATTGTATGATTTTTCTTCATAAGATTCCCTTTCATAATAGTTGTTTCTCCCTCCTCTTCGATTTCCACGCCTGTTGCTTCTTTTATTTCTATAATCATTATAGTTTTGGTTTCTAGAAATTTCAACATAAAGCACTCGGTTTAGGATTTCTTGAGAATTCTTTTCTGCTACAAGAAGAGCATCTTCTAAGTTTTCTAAAACCAATGTTGCAGAACCTATGAACCTACCTTCTCTATTATGATATTTTATAAAAGTAGTTTCTGAAACTCCAAGTATTTTTAGTAAAGCCTCTTGTGTCAATGAATATGCTAAGTTTGATAGAGATAAAGATATAGGTAGTTGCATCGATTTTATAGTTCTGATTAAAGAGTCTTCTTTATTATCTTGGACTGGGAAAACTTTATGTGATTTCTGATGTGGCTCGGCCGGTTCTTCGTGGTCGCTCCATTCATCATCACTTTCATCCGCCCAGTTAGGTCTCTTTTGTCCTTCCATTTATTTATATACTTTATACTTATGTTATAAAATCCTACTCTTTCAATTTTAGGTATAGAAATAAAGGATGATGTTTTTTTGGATAAGAAAAGGTGTAGAATAAAAGATTTTCAATATTTCGTAATAAGTATTTATAAGACAATTATGGGAAGATCAATAGGGAATTGATGGAAGGAATAAATTATTGAAAGTGTGAATATAAATAATGAGAATTAGTAATAGATTACTGAAGTGTAATACTTCTGTGATGGAATGGGACAAACTATCTAATATAATTGTCCAAGACAAGATTACTAACCTAAAAACAGGAATATCTAAATACTACCTCGAACAAAATTCAGGACCTGAGAAAATCCTCTCAACAGTCAGATTCAATAAACTGGTTGAAATAATCGAGTATGAGCCTTTTAAATTGTGTAGATCTTCAAAAGTCTCTGAATTAAGTCTTATTGTTTATGATCTGAAAAAAGAGTAATCTCCAAATAGTTGTGGGATGATTGAAAATATCCTTAAACCTAGTACAAATAGATATAGAGTTCCTATAAAAAAAGCCTTAAGTCCAGCAAAATCAGCAGTTATCTCCAGTTTGAACATCTCAAGAAAATCATTAGGAATTCCTTCATTAACCATGGTTCCAAAGATCCAAAAACCTATAAAAATCCGCAGAATAATCCAAAACTCTTTAACCAAACAAAGAAAACTAAGTCTAAACGTTAACATCCGTCCAAAAATAGACCTAAAATCGAAATATTAATAATCATGTTTTTATAACTAAATTCATATCAAAAATTTAAAATTTTTTCTTATGATCTTTATATTCTACTAAAAATCATATGATTTACTATAAATTTAATAACTAATTTATCTACAATAATCTTATTTACATTATCTGAATTTTGTCTTTTTCATAAGCACTTTATGAACAATATCTACTTCAATAAGCAAATGTGGAAGATAACATATAATATCACTTCCTGGGGGAAAATGCTTAGTATCAGTAAAATTAGAAACAATTCCTTGTCCCCATCCAAAAATTTTCCCATCACAATTCAGGGCTAAAACTGAGTTTTCACCACAAAGGAAGTCGACAACAAAGCCAAGGTTTTGCACTTTTGTAGGTTTTTTGGCGGAGTTTATAGAATTCCCTAAGCCTAGTTGTCCTTGTTCTCCTGATCCCCAGACTAAAATATCTCCATTTTCTAATAAACATCCTGAGAAAAGAGCTCCAGCTGATACTTTTAACGCTTTTTTAGGTATTTTTACTTCATTACTAGTATTTTCAATACCTAATTGATTATCTTCGTTCCACCCAAAAGAGAAAATTTTACCTTCGGTCGTTAAAACTATTGTATGAGCTTCACCACAAGATATTGAACTTACATTTTTTAACCATTTTACTCTCATTGGCTTTAACGCACATTGTCCGATATCATCTTTAACTAGTTTTTCACTTGGGAGGCCAAGTTGGTTTACATCACCACGACCCCAGGTCCATAGTTCACCTGATGATGATATTGCTCCTGTGTGATAAGCTCCACATTCAAGGTAGATTATGTTTTTGTTAAAAATTGAGTTTATGGCTGTTGGGTGAGAACATGATTTTTTGCTCTCGTGGCCTAAACATCCTGAAGCTCCATATCCCCAAGTGAGAACTTTTCCGTCAATAGTAACAATAGCAGCATGCTCGTATCCGCATGAAACAAGTCGGACACTTAAGTTTTTTAACTGACGAAGGATCTTAGGTGAAAAAAGACTAATAATAGGTGCTGAAGTATTTTTATAAGAAATACTTGCTCGACTCTTTTGTAAAACATTAGAAAACTCAATAGTTGGTGATGCTGAAAATCCTACTGCAGCAATAGAAAAAACCAACTGCAAAGCTTTAATTTCATTTCTTGAGTCTCGTGTTTCTACAATTTGAAACTCATCAGGCTCTTCAAAAACAGCAATTTTTCTTATAAGCGGTGAGTTTAAATCAAGTGCTTCAATGCTCATATTCACAGAAATATTAGCAGAGTTTTCCCAATTTTTCAGTTTATCATACCTTAACACCCTAGGTGTATTTTCTAAATCTACAAGTTTATCTTTTGATGCTGTCTGCCCAGGTAAGAACATCCTTGTTGCTGCACTTATTCTAATCGATCCTTCATCATTAACCGTATCTTCATCAATATCTTGAATATCTGCTTTCCTCAATGCATCAATTGAGTTATACAAAAACCTACTATCTTCATTCTGTGACTCAGGCATTAATTCTACATACATATCTGAACCTTTACAATCCATTGAAGATATCAAAGCTTCATCACTACTAAGCACATCTTTACCTTCCCAATCAATTTTACTCATTTCTTCTATACAAGGGTTAAATACAACTTCATCACTTTTAACAGTCGAAAAACTCAGTCCTGTATCAAGATTTAAATTTACGAAATAAGTCTGAGCTAGTGAAGATTCTGAAGTCCCAATACTTTGTCTTTTAAAACTGTCACCAATACGGTTTTGACGTAAATAAGAACTACTCATTTCTAAAGTGTTTTTATAGCTTGATATATAAGAACTTGCATCTGAGGGAAGACCTGACCTTTCACTTCTTTGAAAAGGACTTCGTTGATGAAAATTGTGAAAGGTTTGTTTAAGGTCGATAGTGTCTGCTGATGTAAAAGATGAGAGGTTTAGAAGGGTACGAGATGGCTTTTTTAAGGTAAGAACAGGGAATTTGTATAATGGGTCGGAAGTTATCCCATGAAAAGAATCTGGTCGCTTAGAGAAAAGTACTGAGTAGTTAGAGGAGGATTGGATTATTATTGACGTGTTACGGGAATACATGTTTGTTGAACTTTCGATAAGTTTTTCGCTATGAATACTTACTTTTCGCTCCATGCTGTTTATTTATAATATCGATGAGAAAGTTTTTGAGAATATTTAGATTTAGTTTTAGATTGGCTTAGAAAAAAAATATGTGAATTTAAATATTCTTGCGGAAGAGATTGTGAAAGAGATTATGGAAGAGATTGTGAAAGAAATTATGAATAGATTGTGGAATGCTTTGGAAAATGGTGATGATTAGAAGGTGTTAATGTGAATTAGGGGATTTGATTTAGATGAAAATGTATATAATAAATATGGTCAAGTTGAAATAATATAAAGAAGAAGAATGCGTTATAGATTTATTATGATAATTGTGAATTTTATTAATTTATTATAGGAATAATTCGAATGATACTTGACTAGTATATTTTATTAGATTCTAATCCTACATATCTACTTTGTGTGTTAAATCTCCTCAATGTTATACGAATAATCCCATCTGATATTTTCCTATCTAAAAAAAATATTTTCATTCCCTTCTCTTACTATATCAGCCTATATAATAAAAAAATCCATATAACTTTGATTCCATAGATTATATAATACTATTAAAATATATCAGTTGATAATAATATAAATCATGGGTTGCATAAATACAAAAAAAGCAGTCCGAAAAGTACAAGCCAAAGAAGAAATACTAGAAATTCTTCCACAAGAGCTAGATAAAGTCTGTATCTTCTATCAAGAAAACAAAGCTAATCTCCCTACAAGAGTTAAAAAACTTTACACACTTTACATTAGTCAGAAGATTTTTGAAACCACTGAAGTTGATTTAAAATTCCTAAATTTAGCAGGTAAGTATCTTTCACCTATTGGATTAATTTTACCTTATTTCAACCATGTGACAACTTTGAATTTATGGAAAACAAAATTAGGAGACCAAGGCTGTATAGCTATTTCCATTTTACTTGGGAAATTTAGACAATTGGCTTATTTATCATTAGCTGATAATAAAATAACAATTGAAGGAATCACTGTTTTTGCTTCAAAATTGTCAGAATTAAGCAATCTTGAAACTCTTGAATTACATGTGAATCCTATTAATGATGATGGGGTTTCAATTTTATTAAACAAACTATCCTTTCTAATAAACCTTAAAATTTTGCATTTAGATGAATGCGGAATGACAAGTATAGGATTAGAAAAACTGTCAAATGATATTCAAAAAGTTCCAAAACTTGAACGTTTATCTTTGAATTATAACAAATATGATGAAAAGTCTGTAAAATTGTTTCAAAACAGTCTGAAAAGCTTAAAAGCTTTGAAAAGAGTATCATTAAAGCAAACTGAAGTTTCTGAGGAAATCCAAGAAATTCTAGTAAAAGATTTCCCTCATGTTTTATTTGCTTTTGCGTAATGGATCGTAATATTATAATTATATACAAATTTATGAAATAGATTTTTTGTGGTAGGTTATAAATATAAAAAGTTGATTTTTTAAGAGAATTCTTGAATAAAAAAAACAGGTTTAAAGATAATTTAGGCTACCCAATATGTTGTATAAGAAAGATTTGAAGTTTTTCTAAACAATATGATTTATTTGTAAATTATTTAGGGATTATGATTTAGTATATTTTTTATATGGTAGACATGTAATTTGATATATAAATTGTGTGTTTTATGATATGATTTTATGAGAAAATATAGGCATAAGAATAAATAAGCTCTTAAGTGATTTTGACTATTTTTTAGATAGATTTAATAATTTCGATATTTAAGGTATGCCTTATTGAAATACAAATTATATATACTTCATATCTTTATCTAGTTAAAATAATATGAATATAATTTGAATGAACCTACATATAATATCATATTAAAAAATCTACTATAGATTAGATAATAATTATCTAGAATTTATTAATTGATATATTATTACAATCATTAATTGCTTATTGCTATCATCCTATATCATTATTCAACCCTCTCATTGACAATATATTTTTAGCTCTAATAAACATTTAAATTTTCTTAAAGATTAATTATAATATCTATATTCATTATATCTGACATCAATAAGATTTAATTTTGACCCAATACCTACTTTCTCAGAGATGTTTGACTTTTTTAATCACCTAAATATTAATAAGATAGGTTTATAGTTTATAAAATAAATGAAAAAATATTCTTAAGAAAACAAATAATATCAAGGGTAAGACTCAAGGCATCTATATACAAATGCATGATAATATTATCATATCGTCGTAAATAAGATTATTAGTTATAATTACAATCGACAGTTTGAATTTGTAATAAAATTTTAAATGAATTAATAAATATGAACGAACCATCAAATTTCAGAGAAGGGAGGCCAGTTCAACCTGTGAGGCTCTCAAGAGGATATTCACCACAAGTTTATGGATATCCAGGTTCTAAAGTTGTTGATCCATTATACAGCCCTCAGTTATCACCAAAATATGATACATTTGTGCCGAATATGTCCGACTTTATAAACAGTCTTCAAGACCAGATCAAAAGAATCAATTCAAATTTTTCATTTAGATATAGTTCAGATCCTCCACTTGTACAGACAATTGCATATATTAGTCAAACTATTGATTTACTATTAGAAGAGAAATCTAAAGTTTCTAAAAATCATAGTGGATTTCTTGATGATGAAAAAGAGACTATTGAGAAATCATTAGAAAAAGCTAGGGAAGAAATGGAAAGGGTTAAAGAAACTAAGAAAAATTTAGCAAAATACGAACAACTTTTAAAGAAAAAAGAAGATAAGTTAGAAGAAGAGAAATCTAAGTTTCATATTGATAAGAAAAGATTCAAAGACTTTGAAGATGAGGTAAAAAAGTTTCAAAACAATTTTGAACTAAAAGATAAAGCTTGGAATGAAAATAAAAAATTAGAGCAGGAAAAGATAAGAATAGAACGAGAAAGGGTTGAAAGGAAAATTATTGAATCTAAAGATATGCAGGAAAGGCTTGAAAAGAAAGTAGATGAATCAACAAAGCATTTAAGATACGAAAAAGAAAGTTTACTCCAATTAGAAGCTCTTCTTAATGATACAAAAGTCAATCTGGCCCAAGAACAAAAGCGTGTTTCCCTTGAAAAGCTTGAAATAGAAAAACTAAAATGGAATCTTGAACAGCGCGAAAGGAAATTTAACGAAAACGAGCAGCTTTTAAAAATCAAAGAAGCAAAAATTATCAAAGAAAAAAAAGAAATCGAAAACGAAAAAATTCGAATATCCGAACTTAAACAAAAACTAGAAGAAGAAAGAGTAGCATCAGGAAATAATTCAAAATTATCACATAGAAAAAGCCCAGACGACATTTTTGCCTATGATAAAAAGTTAGACTTTGGGAGATCTTTGAATTTTGAAGAAGAATCTAAAGCTAAAGAACTTGAAGAAAGAGAAATTGAATTAGAACAAGCATATAGAGAGTTACAAGAACAAATGGACAATTTCAATAAGGAACTTGAAGAAAGGGAGATTATTATTGAAGAAAAAGAAACCCGTTTAATCCGATCTGAAAAAGAGATTGCTTTAAAGCTTGAGAATCTAAGTAAACTTGAATCAGTATTAAATGAATCGAAATTCCAACTTGAAGACATACAAACAATAACTTTCCCTGATCTTGAAGAACAATCAGAAATAATGGGGTCGTTAATAAATGAGTTGACTTTGAAAAAAAATGAACAAGAAATAGCGATACTAAAACTTAACAAAGAAATTGATTTAGTCAAAAGGTATAAATCAAAACTTGATTCATTATATACTTCTTCTGATAATTATAGTCAACCAAATGAAAGTACTTCAGCACCTCATACTCTTGANTAGCTGATTTCATATAATATTATCATCAAAAAAACTTGATTCATTATATACTTCTTCTGATAATTATAGTCAACCAAATGAAAGTACTTCAGCACCTCATACTCTTGAAGAAATTGAAATTATAACTCAAGAGTTAGAAAAAAAAATCAATGAACTTAAAGAAAGGGAAGTAGAAATGTCTAATGAAAATGAAAGACTTCAAGAAGAGTCATTAAAACTTCAAGAAGATAAAGAACAATTAATTAAAACAGCTGAGTATTTAAAAATTGCGCATTTACAAGTTGAAGAAAAAAAAGCTCAATATGAAAAAGAACATTTTGAAGAAAAAGAAAAAATCAAAGCACAATTTATGAAACTTGAAAATGGGATGAGGCTTTTGACTACAAAAGAAGCTGAGTTGCAAGCGTTGAAGAAAAAAGTTGAAGAGAGGGAAAATATGCTTAAGATTAAAGAAGTGGAGATGAATAAAAGAAATATTCAGACGAGTTCGATAATATCATCAATGACGAAGAATTAGAGGGTTTTTAGTGGGTAGATAATTATATTTTAAATTAGATGTGTTGTGGAATTTGGAGTAGTTAGAAATGCATTTTTAGTGGGTAGATAATTATATTTTAAATTAGATGTGTTGTGGAATTTGGAGTAGTTAGAAATGCATATTTAAATTTGTGATTATTGAAAATATGTTTGAGTAGATATGATGATTGTTTATATTGTATTTTATATATAGATATAAAAAATATTAAATTTAGTTATCAATGTATTATTAGTTATATGACAGGAATTGATTACCTTGAAAAGGAGTATCTGTATATTTTTATATTATAATCATATTTAAAAACATGATTTATAATATCAGTGTATATATAAAAATTATGTTTATTTCAAAACAATTCTAAGGAAATTGTATGAAAAATTAGACAAAAAGTTTAAATAAGGATTTATATATAATTATTAGTTACATTAAGAGAAACAGTAAAGACCTCCTGAACCAAATAAAGAGTCACATAACCAGCGGCGACGAGTGGTTTAATATACCGAATCTGCCTAAAGAAAGAGATCGTAGGACAAACAAACCTCGATCGGACAAGGTTTAAACCATGCCACCTTAACTATCACCCACTTTAAACTTTATATTAAGTTTTAATCACACTTTTTATATAATCAAACACTTCTTACTTATTATTCTTATATAATTATAACATACTTTATATAGTATTTATTAATATTTATTAAAAACCATATCAATAACTATCATTAGAATCAATGCTTATTCTACTAAGATTCATTGAATCCTCAAAATTTTTCTTATCATTTTGCTTGCACAGTATATTATGCAAATTAACCCCTTTTTCCTTTAATATTCGAATTATTTTAACAAATTTTTTTTCTTTGACTAAAAGTTCTTTATTTTTCTTATCAAGTCCATCAATCATCGAATTCTTAGTCCTAAGTTCTTTAACTAATGGTACTGAATCTGGAACCCCATCAATAATTTTTATACTCCTCTTATACTCTTTCCAAAAATCATTTTCTTCAACAAGTTTATTATTTTCATTAAGTAAATCAATATTCTCTATAGATAATTTTTTCAGTTTATTTTCTAATGATTTCCTATTACATTCAATATCTTTTATGTTTTCTTTTAATGAATCAATTTCATTCTTATATAAAATTATTTTTTTCATTAAATCGTTTTCTTTAAAACTAAAATCTTTATTCAATGCCTCAACAATTTTCAATCTTATTTTATCAAGAACAGGACCATAGGTATCAATTATTATGATTTTTTCAAAAATGTTCAGGTAAATTTTGAGTACTTGGGTTTCATCTTTTACCATAAGACCTTTAAGTTTTTCTTCGATTTTTACTTCAAAGTATTTACTTAAATTGTGAGGATCAACATTTTGAATAATTGATGTTTTTGTTTTAAAAGATTCTGATTTATCTAAAGTCATATCTGCTGACTTTTTCAATGTTCTAGTATTGCCTTGGATTTTTGGCAGGTTTTGTAAAGTTTTTTCTGGGTTTATTATGTTAGAAAGACTCATTTCTGTTTTGTTAGTACTCTTGTTCTTAATCCATTTAGAATAAGGTGATAAGAACTTGTATGACATTGATAACATTTTTTGAGAGGACTTTGAATCTGAACCTAAGGTTCTCATTTTGTTATTTATATATGCTAATAAAAAAGATTAGACTATGTTTTATTATTCTTTGTATATAAATTCTTATATTTCACTAATATATACTTACTTATAACAGTTGTACAAGTAATATGAACATTAACAATCTCATCAAAGCAAAAACCCTAAAAAAACTCAATTTCACAACAAATTCCCCCAAAAACTGCTAATCTTATACTCTTTGGTTATAATTTCTTAATAATCATCTGTGTTTCATATCTCATTCACTATTAATTCCTATATATTATTTATAATATACCCAAGTGTTTTAACTGCTTTAATCTTAACAGCATCAGTATTTTTTTTATATATCAATAAAGATAAAGGCAAACCTTTTTTTATCTAAAGATTGGCACTGATGCTTTTGTTATTTTTAGCGATTTTGATATTGATTTTCTAGTTAAGCCTGGTTAAATTCTAAGATGGAAAATTTATGGCCACTATAGCTTAGGTTTGGAGAAATGACTCATAATTCTTAAGAAGGTTGATGAATGTATAATAAATTTGAGGTTTTAAAGCTTTTTATATTAAAAGATATTGCAAGTAAAAATCTTATGTGTTGACGCTATTTTTCAGCATATTTTCATTATAAAACTGGTGGTTTACCCATAAAAACCAATTTTTTTAACTGCGAAATCCTATATTTCCCACAATAAAAGCTTACATTTTACAATATTTTTATATAATGGCCAAATTTTAACACAAAATTCCTCCAATTAGAATTCCAACCTATAAACTTCTTATAAATCCCCAAGTAAGTATAATCATTTACAGGTAATCAATTTAACAAAATCATCACACTTAATCAAACTCTCTTCTAAACAATCTATACACATAGCAAAAGTTTCCCAAGTGAAAATAAGCTACTTGGTCCATTAACAAATTCTTATTCACAATTAAATTCTCAAAAAACCACAACATCTTCCCCTAGCAACCATAGCCACTTCCAGTACAATCAAAAGACAAATTTTCCTAATCATCCTTACAAAATCACAAAAAAAAAATCTAAATCCAATCCTTTTGTTACACATACAGTTATACTTAACACAAAAAACAAACTCTCTACTAATTTTCATCCTAAACCAAAGCCTTTCATCTTTCTATAAAAAATTCAATCATCAAACCTTAAAACTCTTTAAAAAAACCTAAAAAACTATAAACAACCATCAAAACCCCAAAAAAAAATCTATAATTTCTATACAACTCTTAAAACAAACATAATAAGTATCGATTTTGCTTATAAAAACTACTGTCTTATTGTCTTTGTCATGTTTTTACAAAAAAAATTATCTTTTCTTAATCAATGTACCTTAATTATACTATTAAGCAAGCATTGCCACATGAGCATGTTTTAGGAGTTTTTTCAACATTAATTTCCCCTGAGGTTATGTTTTGCCCAATACTCCCTTCAAGACGATCGATTATGCTTTTAAGGTCGTTGTTTTGGATTTTTTTGATTTTTAGGAGCTCTTGAGTTGACCCGATTTCTTGAGAAATTTTACCGATATTGTCTTGAAGTGTTGATACTTTTGAGAGAAGTTTACAATGAAGGCAAGTATCGGTTGAAGAGTCGTGGGATATGTATTTTAGCTGTGAAACTGTATCGAAATCAATGCCTAAATTTTCAATGATTTCTTTTAGCTGAATATCTTCACAGCATTCCTCGACTTCAGGTTCTGGAGACAATCGTTTAACTTCAGAAGTGTTTTGGATGTCGATATTCGGCCTGTTGACATAGATTTGTGGGTATTTTACTATAGGTTGTCTTTCCATTGTTTAAGATTAATTATATGTCTTATAATTTTTGTGGATTTTAATTGGGATGTGTTGAAATTATAGGAACAAGTGGAAAATATGAGGAAATCTGGTGTTTGATTAGGCATGAAAAACTTCACAAAAAACCATTACATCCAAAAAAACCCAAACCAAAATCCTTTAATTTTCCCAAACCCAACTTCCAAAATCAGCCATAAACTTCATTCTAAAATCTGAATTAAAATTAAAAAATGGGTTGTGCTAAGTCCACACCAGAAGAAATCACCCTCAAAAAGAACTTTACAGAAACTGCCCCTTCATCCAGTTTACAATCAGCAAGAAGACCTCGTAAGAACATTTTTGGTGCTACTCAAACAAATTCTATAACAGACCATTACGAAATCTTAAAAGCTATAGGAAGTGGTCCTCTTGCAACATTATTTTACGCTAAACATATCCAAACACAAGAATACAGAACTTTACGTGAAATCAATAAAATGATGTTAAAAGATGATGCAGCTTCTCTAGTCCAAGAAGTAAGTATCCTTAAAGATTTAGATCATCCAAATGTCTTAAAAGTTTATGAAGCTATAGAAACTCAAAGAAGTGTTTATATATCTTTAGAATATATATCAGGACAATCATTACAAGAAAAAGTTAAAAACACAGGATGTGAGACAATGTTAGCTCGAGTGATGTTGGATTTATTTTCCGCTTTAGCTTATTTACATACAAAAGGTATAGTCCATTGTAACATTGCCCCAGAAAATATAGTCCAAACAGCAGGTGAAGGATATGATGTTATAACAAAACTTGTAGGTTTTACAGCAGCTCAACGTATGAATGATAAGCAAGAAATTAACTTGAAAAAACTTCATTATCAATATGCAGCCCCAGAACTTCTTAAAGGCGAATTTGATGAAAAAGCTGATATTTGGAGTTGTGGAGTTCTTTTATATGACTTACTTGTAGGCCGTTTACCATATCCAGGAAAGACTAAGACTGGGATAGTTGAATGTATTCTTAATGGTGATTTAGATTTCACAAATAGCATGTTTACATCTTTATCATATAATGCTCAAGATCTTATCAAAAATATGCTTAATGCTGATCCTCTTCGTAGACCTACAGCTATACAGAATCTTATGCATCCAATGCTCAATGCTAGTAAATATAAAATCTCAGTATCTTTAGATGCTATAAAAAAACTTAGGGTTTTCAAAGTAATTTTTATATAGGTCAATAGTAGAGCTGCAAGGTCGATATTAGCGAAAATGAATTTTAAATTAGGGAAAGAGGATCATGAAATTATAAATTATTTTAAAGAAATTGATGAGAATTTTGATGGAAGGGTTAGTAAGGGGGAGCTTATTGAAGCTTTTGATAGACTTGGGATTGATATTTCTGGAGAAGTTGATGAGATTATGTGCAATATGGATATTGATGGAAATGGGTATATTGATTATTCTGAACTTAAAGTTACATTAACAGAATGGGGTGAGGAATTGAAAGAAAAAAATCTTATTAGATGTTTTAAGGTAGTTGATGGGAAGATAGCTATTGATTCATTAAGGATTGAACTTATTGATATTAAACAGTTGGATTGGGTTAGGTTTTTACAGGATTGCCCTAATGATGGAAGTTCGATTACTATGACAGCATTGAAGAATTATTTGAAGTCTAATATTTCTCAGTAATGATTGGGATTAATTTAAGTTAGATATGCTATGTTTTTCATATAAATGAGAAGAGGTAGATAAGCATCAGAAGACTTAGATGCAAGTGATATGGAACTCCTCGAAGATGATGAAGAAAACAAAGCAGATAAGGATTAGTAAAATTTTTCAATATCTTAAAAGCACTTAACCCTAACAATTTGAGCGATATGAAATAATCTGTGATACTTATCTTTACAATCCAAAAGACACAGAAAGGTTCAATGAAGAATTTAAAGAGATCATAAGAAATTTCATAGTCTCAGCCCCAACAGAAATCATGCAAATAATCTTAGTTGCAGTTGCCAAAATTCATAAAGGTGATCTTACAGCAATGCCACTTCAAGTTTTCAAATAAAATGATGAAGCATATAATTTAACCCTCTGTATTTATAAGTAGCTAGAAGAAGATTGAAAAACATCAAAAAAAAATATTGTAGCTTAGCTAGTAAATGGAGAATACAACTAATCAAAGTGCTTTAATATCAAGCCCACTCTCAGTATTTCTTATATAGAAAATTCCATGCAAGCAGTACAGAAGCTATTTTTCATTTGAAAGCCAGCATAAGGTAATAAATACTTCATTAAGTGAAGACAAGAAATCGATAATGAGGGAGAATTTAACACAAAATTTAAAGCTGTTAGAGCAACAAATTAAAGAATTCAAAGATGCAAAGTTCCCTAAGCTAAGATTGCCTGATACAAACAAGAAGAAAAAAAAAAAAGCAACAAAATCTGTTACTAGGACCCAAGAGGAGTTCATAGAAAAAAAAGTTAACATTCCAAGTTGTCTTAAACCAGAACCCATGCCAGACTTCCATTTTCCTAAAATTGACAACACAAACCTAGGTCCAGGCTGCTACTCAACACAACCCAAAGATTCAAGTCCAGGCTTTTACATCTCCAATCAAGCTCGTTTCACTAACAACATCGAAGACCAGCTAAATGTTATCCTCCACAAAAACCAATCAAATGACCATTCTTCATCCTATATGGCAATTGAAAAACGCAACAAGGAACTAATAAAATTCCTCCCAGAAAACCGTCAAAAACTAGAAAAAGAAAAAATCAAAGAACGGGAAATGAGGAACAAAATACAAAAAAAAACCAAAGATACACTTGAAGAAACAATAAAAAAATTCAAAGAAGACAAATATATAGAAAAAATAACTAAACATGAATGGAGAAATATGTTAATTGGACTTAATGGTTTATCTCGAATACTTTTTATATACATAAGCGCAATAAGTATTGGGTTTATTATTAAATGTAAAATCCAAGATAAAATAGTAATATAAATATAGGCCTTACATAAAGCATCTAAAAATTTATTATCATTTCTATACTATACATGCAAATTTATAGGGAAACTAAGAAGAAGAGTATTTTTAAATCGACTTGCAAAACTTTATAAACTAACTTCTAATATGTTCCCAAAAATCCGCATTTGGGTTGATGGGATTCGAGCTAAGTATCGGAATATTATAAATTATTGTATTGAAAAACCATTTCTTTCAGATCATTTGTTTGAACTTATGGCTGAATTCAATAGGAAAATCCTTAAAATCCAAAGAGCTTTTCGTTATTATAATTGTATGAAGAAAATTAAAATTAGTGCTTTGAAGAGAAAATTCGAAATTTCAAGAAGGATGATGACAAGGAGGAATAGTACAATGAATAGGAATAAAATATTTAATGATAAAGTCCCTCAGATTTTTGTTGATGAAGTGATTTATGAGTTTTATCATGGGCAACAAAGAAAGTATTTGAATGATTTGAAAGTTTATTGGGAAGAAATTAAAGTAGCTGAATTGGAATATGATGAATATTTGAAAGAGAATATTATTGAAGTGATTTTACATGGGAAAAATTTAGAACCTTCACCTAGATTTATCCCTAAACCGATATTAAAGATTTTTTCTGATAATAAAACGTGGATAGAAAAAATTAGAGCTGGGATGGGACATGTGAGAAATTTAACAAATATGAGAGTTAGGAATAAAAGGCACACTGTTGTTGGATATCTTTCAAATAAACCTAGAAGATCAATTAATTATTAATTGTGTATTTAGTTTAAAATTTAGTACACAAACATGTAGTTTTACCTTAAAAACTCTCAAATTATAACATTTTTTTCATATTATAATATTATAGCATAAAGATATACATAATATTTTTTTTCCCTTATACTATTTATATTAATATCAACAAATAAAAAATATCTTTCATAAACATTAGACATGGTTTCATGATTATTGGCGTATTTTGTATATATAAATATTCTAAGAAAATAAAATATTCTTAGCTTTGATATATATTTTCTATCACTTACTATATAAAAAAGCCTGTAAAAACAGTAATCATGCATAAGATATTCTTTACATCATTTATTTCTACTGCTCTATATTTGGAAAAAATATCCAAATAAAATGGTATATGGTGGTTTCCTTGTTTTTGGCTTAAAAAAATTGTAAAATTTTACATATCCTAAAGTTGATATTAATCAAAAATACTCTTAAAAAAGTACTTGTAAAGTTTTTAACTAGGAATTTATGAAAGATGTAAAAAAATCATGTTTGGCGCTAAGTAAGAAAGTATGATAAGAAAAATATATATAAAGAAATAAAATAAGAGTGATGAGGATTAAGAAAAATAACAATTTTCATCAGCAATGTTTTGGGAAATTCAAAAATTCATCAGCGAAATTATGATTTTTTCTTATAGATGGAATATAATTTTTCCTTTTTAGTAACAAAAATGCATATTCTGAATAACATTAAGGAGGATATAAATTTTGGGTGAACTAAAAAGACAATTGTTGGATTACTAAAGAAATTTGATAAAATATTCATATGGAATATAATTAAAATATCCTAAGTAAAAATTCTAGGCCTATATAATATTCTCATTTTAAATCTAAAATCTTTATCAAAATTATCTTATTTATCACATATAATAAACCTGTCAACTTTACATCTTTCCTAAAATCCTCTAATCTTCATCCCTTTTTCTACACAATTGCCCATAAAATTTTAACTACATCATTAAAATATAAAACCATCCAAACTCCATCCAAAACTCTCAATAAAAACAATTCAAAACATCCTTTCGCCAATTTCTCAAATCCCATTTTCAAATTTTCTTCTCAAAGTCTAACAAATATCCTTCCCACCAAACCTTTTTCTCTCTAACTTATCCACATCATTACCAAAACCCTCATCCAAATCTTATCCTCAACAAAAAAACTTCTTATTTCCCTTCAAAACCTTATCCACCGCGTATTTTCTACTACAAAAAAAATTAGCATGTCAGTTAAAAGCGTAGGTAAATCAGCAAGTTTATCTCGAAAGTCTTCAAAGACCACTCGAGAGAATCTGACTCTTAATTCATTAAAGCACTCCTTCCAAGTGCCAAGCTTATCAAATCCTAAGAAACTACTTCACCAAAACACTTCCCAGTACCCAAACACCCCAAAAATCCAATCCCGATGCCTGACCAGTTCAAGAGTTTTATTCAAAGAAAACCCTTCAGATTATAGTTTTGAAGTCCATGAGCTGTTCAAAAGCAAGACTTCAGCTCACAAAACTATTTTAACGGAAAATTCTCAATACGCTTCAATCAATCCAAAAATCTCAGAAGACAAATACAAAAACTTGCTTTGTAAAACCGCAGATACTATATCAATATTATCTTTTACCCCTAATAAATCAGATATTACTATAGAAAACATCCCTAAATCTGATTCTCCAGAAAAAAACTTCGCCACTGTAAGCACTCAGTTCAAAAGCCCAATAAGAATTTCTGTATCAAAATATGACCAAGTTTGTTTTTTAACATTTGAAGAAGCATTTTGCAGATTTAGGTTCTTAAAACTTGAGATTCCACAAAAAAGATTGTGGAAGCATGGGTTTTTACAGAATCTTGGTAAGTGTTGGAGGAAAAATAAATTAGAAGATGAGAATCTGGAAGCTGCGGAACAGATCATTAGGTTTTCTTTATCACAGTATTCGACTAATGATAATTTTCATTTGAGTTTAAGTAAAAGTGTGTATGAGGCTGTGAGTGAAAATTATGCAAGAATTAGTCAGAGGAGTTTTAATAGAGAGTTGTTTTCTGCCAAGTGTTCATTGATGGGAATGTTAAACTTTCTGTTTATGAGAAGGTTTTTTGATAGAGAACTGCAACAGGTGTTTAGGAATTTTAATAAAGCAAATGAAGGACTTAGAGTGATATTTGAACTTACTGCAGTTGCTGTTAAGTATTTGAGAAAAGAGTGGCTGAATAAAGAAATTAATAATTGCGAAAAGTGCTTTGAAGTGTTTTGCTTTTATTTTGCTGGACTGGTCATATTTTTCAATGAGAATATAGAGAGGTTTAGAAAATCGTTTGAGAAAAAATGTTTGGGAAGGAAAATTAAGAAAGCTGTGAAAAAAGAAGTTTATGGGATAATAAAAACTGCAGAAGTCACTTATGAGTAGTTGTGTAATAATGGTTTAATTTGATGAATTATTTTTTTAGGGTAGGAATGGAGTTCATGAAAAGCTTGCCCTTAAAGCACCTAAATTTTACTTTTTTTTATTTTTCTTCAGTTTGCTAACACTGACCTTCTTTTTCTTCAACTTAATAAAAATCTTCGGTTTCCTACACACAATCTCTTTTTCATATTCAAAATTATCAAAACTCATCGAAATTTGGCTCTCATCCTTTTTATGGCTTGTTAAATGCGTAGACAATTTTTTAAACTTTTCATTAGTCTTATAATATTTTTCTTCAAGTTTCTCTACAATATCCTCATTCCTTACCCTTTCATTATTACAACTATTTCTTGGGGATAAAGTATTTTTTTTTATATCTTCTTTTCTATTGTTAATAAGAAAACTTTTAGGAAATTCTTGTTGTTCTTTATAAACTGAAGGTGTTTTCCTATCACAATAATTTTTATTTTCAAGGCTATTAAAATAGGCTAAACCATTTTCTGGTGATAATGTTCTTGTAAGTTGAACATCTTCAAAGTTTTCATTGAAAAACCCTCGTTTATTTATCGGCGAGTTCAAAGATTTGATTTCTGTTGGTGTCGATTCAAATTTTTTTATGTATCTGCGAAGTTGAACTTTCAGCATGAGAATTTCGTCTTGAAGGTGTTGTATAAGATTTAAAAGGCTCTGGTTTTTTAATATAAGGTTTTCTTTTTCTGTTTGTGAATATTTCAGTTCTTGCTCAAGAGATGAAATATGAGACTTGTAAAAATTCAAGTTTTGAAGCTGAACTGAAAGAAAGTTATAATTGGATACAAGAGTGTAGTTTTTTTCTTTCAAGGACGATATTAGGAGTTGGGCATCTTCTAGTTTTTTCTGATTGTCGATATTTTGTTTACTGAGTTCGTCGATTTTATCTTTTAAAATTTTTTCCCTTGGGCTTGGGTTGATTATTATCTCAGGATTTGCATCAAAAGACTTTTGATTTGGTATAATCGATAATTGATTGCTTTCTAGATCTAATGTAAAAAAACTTTCAGTGCTTTTTTGGGATTTTTCAAAAGCTAAGCAATCTTTAAGTCTTCTTTCAATTTCTTTTTTACTCTCTACATTTTTCCTTGTTAAGTCAATACTTTCTTTTACTAAAGATTTCCCTCTAGCTAAACATTTTGTTATTAGCTCGAAATCATGTGTTTGATCTATCATAGATTTATTATACATCAAATATTATATTATGAGAATTGATTCTTATAACTAAGATGAAATTGTATTAAAAAAAAAAGTATAAATATAAAGACTTCTTTAGTTTTATTATACATCATTTTATATTTATTTAATAATGTCTTAAAAAAAAATTAGTATTATGGAAGATAAGATTGTTATAAGAAATAAACATAATAGTATTTATAGATAATGAAATTTATAAATGATAATATGATAACTACTTGTATTTTTTTTTTGTGATGAAAGTTAAATATATGTTTATATTTCGAGTCTTATAAAATATTTTACATGACCAAACTTTATTTTTATTATTTTTTCCAAAACACTAACTTTATCCTATTTTATCTTTTCTATTTCTTTATCTTATGAACTTTTATTAATATACCACATCAACACTTTTTGTTTTAATTCAAATTTTACTTAAAAATATACTCTAATAATGTAGCAATATTGTTATTTTTTTTTAACATCATATCCTTGTTTATGATTACATTTTCCAGTCAAATTTAGTAAAAATTATTAGCTTCCTTTCAAAATATAACTAAAATATCAAAGATATTCTATACAAAACCAACCAAAGCGGTTACATTTTATAGATGGTATCTTTTTATTTATATAAGATATTATTTTTCAAATGTAACTGAAGTTGTTACATTTTTACTAAGTATATCTTGATATATAGCAATAGTTTTGATAGAAAAAACTATTGTAGTTACATTTTATTCGATAATATCTTTTAGTTTAGATATAGATATATTACTGGTAATTTATATGTAATTTACATTTTTTATACAAATATCTTAATATCAAGGCAAAGATATAGCACTGACAATTATACTAAGAGTAGTTACATTTCCTATAAGAATATCTTATCAAAAATAAAGATATAGGCTTAAAAATGTAACTACAGTGGTTACATTTTCTATACAGATATCTTTATATAATAACAAGATATCTTAGGGAAAAAATGTAACTGTATAGGTTACATTTTTCCCTTCATATCTTTGTATNACAGTGGTTACATTTTCTATACAGATATCTTTATATAATAACAAGATATCTTAGGGAAAAAATGTAACTGTATAGGTTACATTTTTCCCTTCATATCTTTGTATGATAATACAAGATATTGTATAAAAAATTATCGTATCATTTTTTTCAGCAAGTTTCAAATATCTTTTTTATACACCAATCATCATTATTTTCATTATATACTCTTATATAATTTAATTTATATAGTATTTCCTTCTGAAGATAATAATTTAGATTGTTGAAAATAATTTGGTTTTCTTTGAGTATTCATAGTTTAAAAGTTCAAGATATAAAAAATCGAAATTTGTAACTATAGGGAATTAGTATAGAATCTTATATATAAAATTAATTCTACCAAGCAGATTTTTTATATAAGTTTGTTTTGTGAATTCTTTTAGACTGTTTATAATAAAAATTGTGTTGTGGTAAAAAGTTAATGATTAATGTTGATATTCTGATTGATGAAAATTACAAGTAAATATATAATTTTCATATAATAGATTTTTATAAAGATAAGGACTTTGTATTGAAAGTATATGTAAAACTTAGAAAATATGCTGATTTTTTTGTTGTAAAGAATTTTATAATATTTTATAACTAATAAGTATAAAAAGCCATAGGAGCATTGAGCTTGTGGGATATAGAAAATTATATGAGGATCTAAAAATATTTTTTTAGGGGACATGAGAAATGTGTGATATTGATAATAATATTCTAATTTATCAAAGGATAAATTCAATTTAGCTTATTAGCCTAATTTTTTTGACATTAGGTTTAACTGAATAATAGAATATATTATATATATATATTTAGCTTAGCTTTTAAATATAGGAATTACTAGTTATTATAATATTTTTAAAGCATTTGTAAAAATTTAAACCAAACTATTTTCATATATAATTGTAAGGTAAGCTCAAAAAAGTAATATTATCCTTATGTATATTATTTAATACTTTTCAGTAGAAATTTTATTTCCATTGAAGTCTTCAATTTTCAATTCATCAAGTTTATTCAAGATTTTTATCTTTCCAACTTACAATCTTTTATATACCTTCCAGCTTTATTTATAAGGATAAATATACTGTTTATGCTATTTATGCTATTTAATACAAAAACAGAAAACAATGTTTCTATTAGTTTTTAAATGATTGTGGGTATGATTAATATATATTTTGCTAATAAGAAAATCAAGTTATCAAATACTAATTTGATATATTTCGAAAAATTCTAAATTCAAAAATTCAAAAAATCAAAAAAAATGCTGAAGCTCATATTCATATGAATTTTATTATATCTTGACTTGAGAAATGATAAAATTATTAGTTTAGGATAAGAATTTTGCATAAAAACAAGCTTTTTGATTAAAATATGAATCAAGTTAGGACTATTTTTAATTGAATTTATAAATTATAAGATTGTATAGGGGTTTTTATCTAATTTCAATCGAGTATTTAACAAATTTCTTATACTTAAAATTTATTACACATAATCTCAATGTTTTTAAAAAAAAAAACTTATTTCATAAAAGTCCTACTATCAAAACTATGATACTTTATCCTAAATACCATGACAAGAAAAACCTTTTACTATTTTCGAAAATTCTCACAATTTTATCGCATGAAATCTTAATTATTCCTTAAATTATAATAAGATTGCACAAAAATCTTCTTAAAAGTCAAAAGTTATACGAACAAACCTTTCTCTTTATGATTTTATTTACTCTATCATAAATTTTCTAGCCTTTTCCTTGAATTATAAAAATTAGCTTATAATTGTGTTTTCTTCTAAAACCCAAAGAGCTATAAAAGCCCATCCCAGCATAAATATTCCCAAACCCAACAACTCAACTGTAAAATTGCAAAAATGCCCTCTACATAAAAAAACTAAACCTTTTTTATTATTACTAAACATAAATAACTTAAGCGCCACATATAATCTTATACCACATACATAATAGTTTATAAAAACCATCAAATCTAAAAACCTTATTTCTTAAAAAAATCCAAAAAATTTTTATTCATCAAAATGCATTAAATTTCTAAAAACTTAAAAACAATATCATTATACATAAATCCCACCCAATCAAAAGAACTGAATAATCCCGCAATGATTTCTACATCTACGATATTTCATTCTTTTTTTTAATAATATAATTGTGTATCAAATAAATCACTTAAAACGAATTTTTTTGATAGTAATTATTCTAATTAGTTAGCGAATTAACCATAAAGAAGCGGTCCTTCACTGTCTACCACTTGCGATGCTTGCCCATTAGAAAGGGATTGATCACTTACTTCATCATATATTAGCAAGTCAATGGCATCACCAGCATCAGTATCATCAGGTAAATTGGTTTCAGTACTAATTTCATCATTTAAACCATCTCCATCACTTTGAATAAGTCCAAAAATGTTAGCATGGTCAACTTCATCAGCATGATCTGTAATAGTCTCGTCACTGTCTGAAGGCTTTAAAGAAGTTTTTTCTGTTGTTTGAAGAAATTCTTGGCTACGAGATTCAAGTCCTATGTAGTTCTTACCGTAAGATTGTGAAACTAATGCCATAAGAGCAAAGAGCATGAAGAACTTTGACATTTTTATATACAAACGGATATCTTAGATAAAATCATGGATAAGCCATATATAAAATTAAGCAAATGAAGAGATAGTTTCTAAGTGTAAAATCAAAGTGATAAGGAACTTGGTTCATGAGTGCTTGGTGTGATTATGAGAATCGATTTTATTAGGAATTAGAAGATTATATGAATAGTTCGGCTATGAGAAGAAAGATTGTATTTTTTGGTTTTTATGATAAGTGTTGTGTTAGAGGTTTGAAAGAAGTATTTTAACGAAGCAATTTTAGATGCAAAAGGTTCTGAGAGAGTTTGGACAAAGACTTTATTATGAGCTTTTGAACAAAAATTCAATTAGTAAAGAGAGGGAATTTTTTTTCTAGGATTTCGGAGACTTTTGTTGTGATAGAATCATAAGAGCATATGAAGGCTTGTGTATTTAAAATTATTTGATTGTGAGAGATTGTATATTAGGAGATTTTAAGAGTTTTATACTTTAATATCTTTTTTGTGAATAAGAAATCTAATAATTCTATTAAGTATATGCTTGAAGAATGTAATAATTGTGAATATAGATAAAGAAAAGTAATGCTTAATAAAAGATATAATTGAAATATGATGTATATTTTGTTGAAGAAGAGTTTAGGGTGAGACTTATAAATTATGAATTTTAGATTGAGAATTCTTCGAAATGGAAATTGTTTTGATTGATTATGAGACAAATACTATCATAGACTTAGAATACTTAGATGTTATAAAAATTATATGTAAAATTATGGAAGTGCTTTTGTAAGAAAATGATAAATTATTCCACAATTTTTTATGAATCTGGATAAGATTGTGTATATTTGATAAGAATTTCTTTAATAGAACTTCGATTTTAATAAATTTGATGTTAAACACAATATTTTATACCCTATAAAATTTACTATTTAATTATTATATGAACTTACTTATATAATAGACACTTTATAAATTCTAAAAAGAATTTTCTATTACTTTCAAATCTATTTCTACTTAAATCAAAGCAACCTATCATATTTTTTCTTTAAGCCTTTCAAGTCAAGAATATAATTTTGATTATCAGAATAATTATACCTTTTTTTATATCATATAAGCTTTAAAGCACAAAAAAAAATCAAATACTGATGATTATAGCCTAGGCCTAAACTATCTTTCCAATAATTTTAACATTTTCTAATACCCTAAACTTATAATTTTTACAACTAAAACTATTTACAAAAAAATCTTATAATTTATGAAGCAATCAAAAATTGTATATTTAAAGTTTTTGTATCCCCAAAAAAAAACCCCTTATCCACAGCTTCTTTATTCAATTTTTTCCTATGAAATAAATCAAAAAAAATATTCCTATGAAATATGCAAAACTTCAAATTTAAACACAACTTAGCATAAAAAAACACAACTAAAGGTTAAAAAATCAGAGATTATCAAGATAAAATATTATATAATCACACATTAAAAATCCTTGATCGCTATTTTATTTGCTTAAACCACACTCATAAAATTTTCGAAACTTATCTAAATTTCCCCAATTTCATTAAGAAAAGACTTTCAATAAGAATTTTGGTTAAAACTTTCTTTTTATTAAGTTTGATTGAATCACCTTTACCACTTTTATATTGTCAAATTTTTGATAGTTTTTCTTAGCTTTAAAGTCTTTTAAGATGACAAATTAGTTAAATATTTCAATAGTTTTTATAGTTTATTCAGTTCTAGTGTCTTAAAAACAGTTATCAAGACATGGTTTAAGTTTTTATAGTTTTGATAAGTATATTTGAGATTTTTTGATATTTTTTTTGTTTCTGTCCTGTGAAAAGCTGGGTTTATTTCTTGTACTTGTATAGTCAAAGCTTTTTTAAACCTTTTGTGTTTTCATAGTATTAAGGTACGCTTTTGATCCTATTTATCAGAGCTTATGCGGATGACAGAAATAGAGGGTTGTAAAATTTTGATCCTATTTATCAGAGCTTATGCGGATGACAGAAATAGAGTTGTAAAAATTTGATGGAATATTTTGGGAATTTGATAGTATTAGGGATTGGGTTATGGATAAAAAGGAAGATTGATATTTATGATTGGAGTTTTTGGTTAGAAATACTTTAGAGGAGTGTTTTTAATAGAGTATGCAAGGAAATTGTGATTTTAGTAAAGTTGATAAGTTTTTAAGTATTTTTAAATAAAAAAAGAGAATTTTAATCCTAGCAAGACTAGTTTATTGAATTAATTATTAAGGTTGTGCGCGTATTAGATAAAAAATATTAAAAAATTTATGTTCTTGTATTATTTATAAGGTTTTTTCTTTAGATCATAAGATTTGTAATTTTATTTTATCTAAACTTACTAGTTCTGAAAACTTGATAATATTTTATGACAATTGTATTCTTATATAACTAAAAAATCCTATATACCTACTAAAAAATCTAAATTTTTTGCTTCAAAGATAAATATTTTTTATCCCTTAGTGGTATATTTCACTAGTTTAAATCTAAATTCCTCAATTTATTATACTAACAGCATGATCATTTATGTATAAAAAAGAGAACATCCTTTGTTGTTGGAAACCTAAAATTTTGGTTAAAAAATATGAAAATATTTGAAAGTTTTACTTAAGGGAGAAATTTGTTTTAAATTGTTGGGATCTAAAAAAACTTAAGAGTATCTAGAAAAAGCTTTATTTTTAAAGCTAGATGATGAATATTTCCAAAAATAACCCAAGGCCTATAAGAATACAAAGTTTTGCTGATTTTATATGCAAGCTGCTAACAATGAAAATGAATAAACCTTATTAAGATGAGAAGAGTTGCTTAAAAATTACTTCGACAAGGTGGACGAAATGAAGATCTTTTGTGATGAATGCATAAGATCCCATGGGGCGAATCTAGATTGTTAGTAGATGATATTAGATACTTACAGCTTATGATTTGATAAACGAACTTATAGTAATGAATTCAAAAGAAGAATTCGAAATAGTTAAACTAATAATTGATAAACGAACTTATAGTAATTAATTCAAAAGAAGAATTCGAAATAGTTAAACTAATAATTAATAAGTTTAAAAAATTTAAACAATTGAAAACAAAGGGACTAGTTTATTGAAAAAAAATAGAAAAAAAGCTATTGATGTGTTTGCATTAGCCTTAAAAGGTCAGCATCAATGGAAAAATTTTAAGTCTATTCTTAGATGTGTATTTTTTTTGAAAGCAGTTCAAGTCATTCAGCAAGACATTGAAATAAACAGAAAAAAAATTAATTATTATGTGGAGCTTGAAGAGTTTGAAATTTTTTAGCAAGACATTGAAATAAACAGAAAAAAATTTAATTATTATGTGGAGCTTGAAGAGTTTGAAATTTTTTAGGAGTGTTTATTTATATGAAATCTAAAGAGAAATATTATAATAATTTCAATAAGCTTATAAACAATAACTGAAAAAAAGACTGAAAATATTTTAGAATATGATTAGAATGAATATTAGGTTTGAGATTAAGACAGTTTGATTAGAAATTAAAGAAATAGCTTCTGATAATAATAGAGAAAATTAAGATAAATATAGAGAAACTTGTTTGTTATTTCAAAATATTACAGTAGGTTATTTTGTCTTAAGTGATTAGGAAAGGAAGAAAATTATAATTGTAGAGAAAGACTGGTTGTTGAAGATTTTTTATCCGTAAGATGTATATGAAAAGTTTGTGTTGATACAGTTTGGGAAATTAAAAATATGAATTCTCTATTGAAAGGGGCTCAGTAAAAAATAGAATAGGATAAAAAATATATATAATCAAAGCTAATAATAACTACAGCTAGTATAACAATCTATAAAGAAATTAAATTTACTTGATATAAATAATCATCTTATTACTAATGAAAGCTTTATACTAACAATAAAAAATCAAAAAATCATAAAAACCTATTAAATTATTTTTACTAATTCAAATTGATTTTCGTATTTTTCCCTGTTTTTCCTTTGGATTCAGTTGTAGTTTTCTTCCCTTGCTTTCCTTGTTTTCCTTGCTTTCCTTTCTTACTCTTACTGTCACTATCTTTTTTATTCTCAATAAAATTAGTCGAATCCTTAGGTCTATCAATAGCATCTTTTAAGCA
>MPUH01000912.1:0-29691 GCA_001970955.1 Stentor coeruleus | reverse complement strand
CTTTATTTAAATTTAAATGAGAAGAAAAAAGCTCTAGAGTTTTATGAAAAGTGTCTCTAGAGTTTTATGAAAAGTGCAAAAATATTTGGGAAAAAGTTTTAAACTCTGATCATCCAGATCTAGCTAAAATTTATAACAATCTAGGAAGTCTTTATGACAATTTTAATAAGAAGAAAAAAGCCCTAGAATTTTACGAAAAGTGCAAAAATATTAGGGAAAAAGTTTTAAACTCTGATCATCCAGATCTAGCTACAATTTATAACAATCTAGGAGTAATTTATAATAATTTAAATGAGAAGAAAAAAGCCCTAGAACTTTTCGAAAAGTGCAAAAATATAAGGGAAAAAGTTTTAAACTCTGATCATCCATATCTAGCTACAATTTATAACAATCTAGGAATTATTTAAGCCAATATATAGTGATGTATCAAGAAGCGACAGTATTTGGAGAAAAGTAAAAAAATATTTAGGAAAAAGTTTTAAACTCTGATCATCCAGATCTAGCTAAAATTTATAACAATCTAGGAAGTCTTTATGACAATTTAAATGAGAAAAAAAAAGCCCTAGAACTTTACGAAAAGTGCAAAAATATAAGGAAAAAAGTTTTAAACTCTGATCATCCATATCTAGCTAAAATTTATAACAATCTAGGAATTATTTATTAAAATTTAAATGAGAAGAAAAAAGCCCTAGAACTTTACGAAAAGTGCAAAAATATTTGGGAAAAAGTTTTAAACTCTGATCATCCAGATCTAGCTAAAATTTATAACAATCTAGGAAACTTTTATAGCAATTTAAATGAGAAGAAAAAAGCTCTAGAACTTTACGAAAAGTGCAAAAATATTTGGGAAAAAGTTTTAAACTCTGATGATCCAGATCTAGCAAAAATTTATAACAATTTAGGAATCTTTTATTTTTATTTAAATGAGAAAAAAAAAAGCCTAGAGTTTCACGAAAAATGCAAAAATATAAGGGAAAAAATTTTAAACTCTGATCATCCTGATCTGGCTACAATTTATATCAATCTAGGAAACCTTTATTTAAATTTAAATGAGAAGAAAAAAGCTCTAGAGCTTTATGAAAAGTGCAAAAACATAAGGGAAAAAGTTTTAAACTCTGATCATCCAGATCTGGCTACAATTTATAACAATTTAGGAAACTTTTATTACAAATTAAATGAGAAAAAAAAAGCCCTAGAGCTTTTTAAAAAGTGCAAAAATATAAGAAAAAAAGTTTTAAACTCTGATCATCCAGATCTAGCCACAATTTATAACAATCTAGGAAGACTTTATAATGATTTAAATGAGAAGAAAAAAGCCTTAGAGCTTTATAAAAAGTGCTGTAATATAAGAGAAAAAGTTTTAAACTCTAATCATCCATATCTGGCTAAAATTTATAATAATCTAGGATGACTTTATTTTTATTTAAATGAAAAGAAAAATGCAGTAGAGTTTTATAAAAAGTGCAAAACTATTTATGAAAAAGTTTTAAACTCTGATCATCCAGATCTGGCTGGAATTTATAACAATCTAGGATGCTGTTATTTTTATTTAAATGACAATAAAAAAGCCTTAGAGCTTTACAAAAAGTGCAAAACCCTTAGAGCTTTACAAAAAGTGCAAAAATATATGGGAAAAAGTTTTAAATTCTGATCATCTAGTTCTGGCAATAATTTATATCAATCTAGGAAGCCTTTATCTCGATTTAGATGAAAAGAAAAAAACCCTAAAATTTTATAAAAAGTGCAAAAATATAAGGGAAAAGTTTTTAAACTCTGATCATCCAGATCTTGCTGCAATTTATAATAATCTAGGAAGCTTTTATTTAAATTTAAATGAAAATAAAAAAGCCCTAAATCTTTATAAAAAGTGCAAAAGCATAAGTGAAAAAGTTTTAAACTCTGATCATCCAGATCTGGCAACAATTTATAACAATTTAGGAAGCCTTTATTTCAAATTAAATGAAAATAGTAAAGCTCTAGAACTTTATGAAAAGTGTAAAATTATTAGTGAAAAAGTTTTAAATCCTGATCATCCAGACCTGGCTATAATTTACAACAATTTAGGAAACCTTTATAGAAATTTAAATGAGAAGAAAAAATCTCTAGGACTTTACAAAAAGTGTAAAAATATTTTGGAAAAAATTCTAAACTCTGATAATCAAAATCTGGCTCCAATTTATTACAATCTAGAAAACTTTTATTATTATTTAAATGAGAAGAAAAGAGCCCTAGAGTTTAAAGAAAAGTATCAAAATATAATTGAAAATGCTTTAAACTCTGATAGTCCATATCTGACTAGAATTTATAAAAATTTAGGAAAGCTTCATATCGATTTAAATGAGAAGAAAAAAGCGGAAAAGTGCAAAAATATAGTTGAAAAAGTTTTAAATTCTAATCATCCAGATGCTTTATTATTAAAGCCAATATGTAGCGATGCATTAAGAAGCAACAAAATTCGGATTAAAATTAAAGATGAAAATTTGCCTAAGGAATTAAAAAAAATGCCATATAATAAATATTTTATCTCAGGCAAAAATAGCAAAATTATAGTACCTTTATTTCAATGCTATAAATCATTTCCTGAAATTTATGCTCGAACCAAAAAGCATCTAGAAATTGAGGATGAGTATCCTAAATATAAATGCTATGAAAAAATATCAAAAAAACATTTTAATTATCTCTTAATCTTCAAGGAGATAAAATATTATAAAAGTTTATCTAAAAATTGTAGCATGTTCCCAAAAATATATTATTTTTCAGTTATGCGAAATAAAAATATCATTATAGGAATTGAACATGGTGGATTGTCTTTTAAGGATTTTATGTATCAAAATCCAAATCTCTCTAATAGAGATATGAAAATATTATTTTACAACCTAATTAAGGTTTTTCATGCTTTAAAAGAAAAGAAAATTGTTCATAATGATTTAAGTCCCACAAACATCTTAATAGAGTCACCTGAAAAAGTAAAAATAATAGATTTTGAAATTTCTTTTAAATCTGTAAATGAATATAATGGCAATAATTTCCCTACTTATTGGCCTTCCTATTTGGCTAGTGAATTATATATTTCTCCAGAATTAATGACATGGCGAAGAATTCCAAATATCATGAATTATATTAAGTATGATCCATATAAGTCAGATATTTTTTCACTAGGGCTTTGCTACTTGGATATACTTGGTATAGATATTAAAGGCCTTAATTATTTTGGTATTAATTATGATATTCATATCATGGAGATGTTAACGATAGGCTATGATTATATAGCAAATGATAGCTTAAGAAAAATTTCATACAAGCTGCTAAGAGAAGAACTTCAAAGCATTGTAGATAAAAGAATTGAAAAAAATCCATATAATTATCTAAATGATACACTAAGAAGAATGCTAGAAATTGATATTGCCAATAGAGCCACAATTGATGAGATTTATAAAGATGCAAAGTATCATGTTGGGATCTTTGATTAGATTAAATAAATTACTTTGTAATTATTCATCTGAAATATAAACATTAGCATTGATAATCAAAATTTATATCAAAATGATATTTTAGTCTTAATAAATTATAATGTAGCTACCTGAACAAAAAATTCATGAATTACTCTATTATCTCCATAATAAACCTGAAAAAACCCCGACTGCAGCAAGAACTAAATGCTTAATATGCTAAGAATAACACAAGAACTTCAAGAATGCCTTAAAAAGCTAGGCTTTACAAGGGAAAACAAAAATAAACGCAAGACTTGCCTCAGTTATACTTATTCTCAAAAAAGGAAACTCTAAAGAATTACTGGGAAAAGTCAACGAGTATATTATTAAAGACGATGAGTGGTACACCATCCAAATCAGCTAAAAGAAAGAGGTCGCAGGACTCTCAAACCTGGACTGGACGAGGTTACAATCCCACAAACCTAACTATCTTCAACTTTATCTTTATTTCCATAATTCATGTCAAGTAAATTGTTCGAAGTGATAATCTGGGATAAAACTAATAAATAAGTTAAATAATTCTAAACTTCTATAGTTTAATTTGATTAAATTGGGGAATTAAAATTGTTAACGATTATTTTTAGTAAAATCTTTAGAAAATTAAATCGATATAAGTTTAGTATAAAATTTTATAGTAAATTTTAAATTTGATGACAGGATATATTTTCTAGGCATGCTCTTATCATAGTTAAGCATCATTTTTGGTTGTGAATAATTATAACTATTTGGACTCATATTGTACATAATCCCATACACACTTTTCATAAATATATAAATCCATTAGCAACATAACTTAAATTATCTGAATTTTAAAATAGCTAGGTTCATAGTAAAATACTATAAATTATTAGGGAAGTATAGACAATATTATGCTAACTGCCATTTTACAATATATAATATCAAGAATTACGTTGATTTATTTAAGAAAAATAAAGCATACTGAAGATAAGTCAATTTAAAATTTACTATCAAAACAATTAATGAAAGATCTATATGTATTTGCTAAGTGTAAAATAAAAGGTATAAAATGCAACTATCAAAATTAGATAAATGCTAAATAAAAAATATGTTAATTCCTATTAAAAAACATCCCTTTAATAGATTACTGGGCATTGGATATTTCTACTTTTTGAGAGTAGTATTCTGTGGTAACTGAGCCTAAAACTTAATTTAGATGCCTTAATGTACTAGCACAGAAGAAAAAGGTAATTATTTCGAACACAAATTATATCCCTCACACACAATTTTAGTTTTTCTACCCTTTTCTACTTAAATCCTAATATCAAGTTTAAATTTTTATAAGGTTTTCTGCATATTCTCTACTTATTCCCCTATTTAACAAGTAAAATAATTTTATATTGGTTATTAAAATACAGTTTTTCATATTAAATTAGTTTTATTCCTCCTAACGCAATAAGCCTTATCAACCTTAGACCAAGGAATTATAAGATCATTTAAAGCTTATTATTGTAAATATTTAACGAGACAAAAAAGATAAGCTATATATGAAAAACGCAATTAATAATAATGATTCTACCATAATAGACTATTGATTCCAATCGTTGAAATTAACCTAACTGACAAAATGATTACTATCTACACTTCCTCTTCTACATTCAAAAACCTTATTGCATCAATAAAGCTTCCTCAAAGATCAATAGCTCTTTTTTCGTCTCCATATATACTCAATTAAATTTACTTTAACCTTTCAATGATTTTTTGCAAGGTTAACGAGCTTTACTTAATCTCAAATCATACTCCTTCAATATAGTTTTTATTTTTTCCAGTTTCACTATCCTTAAAGAAATTCTAATTAGCTTAGTTAGATCATTACTACCAATGATTCAAAAATGCATAGTTGAAGAATATATTTCTTTTGATGATAACACTCCAACATATATCCTTATTAAAAAAAAATGAGGATTTGTATGATGAAATTATAAAAGAATATGCTGATGCTAATTCAAGTTAATTTTTGATTATATTGCAATCAATGATCCAGCTCTTTATGATTCCTACTTTAAATTAAATTAGCTCGTGAACAAATCATTTTCTCTAACAGTTAGGGCAGTGCCTATCCATGAGAAATACACAGTTTCTATAAGATACTCCACACATTCACTTTTATCTAATACAAATTTCCCTAGATAATCAAAGTTAGGCAGCCGTATTGCGATTTATTTGGCTTCTAAAATCGCCAAAGATATGACTTACTGCATAAGTATTGCCTTTACCCATCTAGATATTATAGTTGATTATGAATATTGAATCTACTTTTTATTGATTCTTATTAGGAATTGTCAGCACCTATCTGGGTTTCTAATTCTGAAATTCGTCTCTGCAAAGCCAAAAGTTGTTGTTGTAAAGATGTTTTTTCTCCTTTAAGCTGAGTAATCTGCTGTTGAAGTCGAGAGTTTTCAGCTTTTTGATGGGCAAAATGTCGCTTCATCTCATCTTCAACTCGGGCAATTTCATTCATGAGACTTTTACGTACATCATTGATTTTCATATTAAGGACACTCTCAAGAGTATCTTTCTCCGACCTTAACACTTGGACTTCTTTTTTATGGAAATTCATTTCTTCAGTTATTGATCTTACAAGCTCTTCCAAATTGAGAAGTTTTCCTTTGAGTGACGCTGATCCAGTATTGTTCATAGATCCAATTGAGCCTTGAGTATTTATGAATTGAGATTTTGGAGCGTTCATATCTTCAAATCCAGCACCAGGATTCATAGAAGCATTATTACTTCTCATTTATAACATTGTTTTAAATGAAAGATTAATTCTTAGCTAGAAAGTAAAACTCACAAACTATAGGCTTTCATTCTAAAGGCTAATCATAAACCCTAATCATTCTCAAGCATTCTCAAACATTAAAACAATTATATCTTATACATATTTCTAATTCAAAGCAACTAAATGCTTAACTTCAATAATTTTATCATAAAATATAAGACAAATGCATAAATATCAAATGAGTACTTTTTATCAACAATCTAAATATTATAATCATATATATATTATATCCTATTTATCTTATATACAACTATATAATATATTACCAATCTAAATGCAATTTACCTTATATCTAAAGCATAACTTTTTTCTTATTATATTTAGATAAAACTATTTTTTTTTATGCTTTGGTAGTTCCTTTTTTAAACTGGCTGCATACAAAATTGAATGGGCCCATCCAGCATGATCTCCAAGTTTTTCAACAAACTTTTTAGCGGTTTGCTTATAAACTTTTCCTGATACATTTTTGACATGAGGCGCTCCATAATTTTCTTTAGCTATCCTCCACATATGGACATCAATAGGAACAACTTCAAATCTATTAAATCCAAATAGTAATACACAATCAGCAACCTTAGGTCCAATACCATCAAAAGCTAGAAGTTCTTGTTTTATCTCTTCAGTTTCCATTTCATGTAGTGAGTCTAACCATATTTCCCCTCCTTTTTCTATAATTCTTTCAACTGCACTAACTACATAGTTAGCTCTATAGCCTAAGCCAAATTTTTTTAATGTATCAATATCAGCTTTACTTAGATCTTGTATCGTAGGAAAGCTATACCAATTTCTATTGTGCTTAAATCCAATTGTTTTTCCGTATTAGATCTTGTATCGTAGGAAAGCTATACCAATTTCTATTGTGCTTAAATCCAATTGTTTTTCCGTATACTTCTTTTAATGTTTGGATGCTAGCAGCAATTTTTTTTACATGGGAGTTTTGTGAAAGAATAAAAGATATTAGGCACTCAAATATTGGCTGTTTAAGTATTCTTACTCCTGGTTGAGATTTGTAGACTGAATTAAAAAATGAATCACTTTTCCATCTTTCAGTCAAGGAAGCAAGGGATATATCTAAGTTTAGATAATTTCTTACGTCCTCTTCTGTTCCTGAAGGTGTTAATTTCCATTGTATATCATTTTGATTGACTCTAATTTCTAATAGTTTATTCCCAAGTGTTCCACAGAATACTGCTGATTCACTTTTAAACCAATTAAAAACTTGGCCTATAAAAAAAGTATTTTCTGGAACGAATTCTTTAGATAGACACTGCATGCGAATAGTTTCCCACACCATTTATATTCAGTAAAATTATTGTTAAAATAATCTTATACCTAGACAAACAATGCGAGCATAATCGAATTTTCACTATATTCAAGACAGTTTTCAGACACACTTATCACAAGTGGCAACAAAAAAATAGATAACATAATAAAAAACTTAGATCTTATTATCAATAAAGGGTAGGCATAAACCTGCAGTCATTCTTCATGATACTAATATTTGGCTGTAATATTTCATAAATATATCAAATTAAAATACGAAATCTTGTTAATGCTTCTAGGAGGACTACTTAGACTGCGCTTTTGATTTTTTTATATAAATCTCCATTGCATTAATAAACTCCAAATTTGTAATTATAAGTAAGTAAAGAAAATGTAGAAAAAGATAAATTAAATTGAGAAAATGCATGATACCTGTATGATCTTGAAAAATTTTTAATGTAAAGCAAGATTGCAGAAAGAGCATTTCTGTAAGAAAGGGAATATTATTTGAAGGAAAATACTAAATTGCTCTACTATTTTATTGCTTGGATACTTATGGCTTGTAAAAATTAGTGTTAGCCTAGTAATACAATAATCTATAAGAGTCCAAATTCAGTTGTTAATTGCTACAAAAGCTTTCAAGAATTAATGAGTGATTCTCTTTCTGGACAGAGCCAGGCAATCAGTGGTGAAGGGATCATTTTCCAAATCGACGAATGAAAATTTGGACGGAAAAAATATGATTGAGGTTACTTAGTAATTTGGGCTTAGATTCTTGGAGGAATTTAGATTCTAATCAAAAGAAGCATAGAAATATGCAGACCCTTACTGAAATTGTGCAAAAGCATGTAAAACCTGAATCTATCACAGTAACTAATTGCTGGAAAGGATATAATCTTTTAAAAAAATTATACGAGTACTATTCAGTTAATCATAATTAAAATTATAAAAATCATGAAATTGAGCCTTATATTGACTGTTCTATTCCTGCGCTTTATAAAATTCTTCAGACCATTTCAGGTGCCTTCAATTCTATTTTTTATATACCATATCTTAATGATTATATCTGAAGAAAACTCAATAAAGCAATTTATGGGATAGTCTTATTAGGCATTAGTAAGTAAAACTTGATCTAAAAAATAATCCTCTATTTATTCCAGATAATATTTTTGTAATTACAGGCTACTTATGCAGTAAGCATCAATCTCACACATACCTCAAGGATTAAATCCGGCCTTAAGAAATTCTCTTTATCTAATTAATCTTATACTTGTAATAATTTCTGTTTTTTCCATATAAAGTAGTAAATTTGTAATAAATTGTGTGACATATTAACAAAAATGACGTCACCCTAAAAAATGCGTCATAATATAATATGTCATCTGAGGTCATCATATCAATTGAAAACCCAAAGTACTTTAAAGGGCTATTTTCATTAGCAGGAGCATTGTATACTAAAACTAAAAGCTCACACTCTATGATAAACAGTGGATTTGCAATAGTTGAACCTTTTATTAACCCTGTTGCCAATGCATTAGTGTACTACACTGAACCTGCACTAACAAAAATCGACATCAGTGTATCAAGCATCATCCAAATTAGTTCTAAAAAGATTGAGAGTGCAGAGCTTACATTCAATGAAAGAAAAGCATTCTACAAAGCTTCAATGAAAGCTTGGACTTCTCAAAATCACAAGAATTTCTCAGAATTCCTTGAAAGTCTTAAGTCATTTTATCCCAGCAACTGGACAGATTCAATTGAAGATTATGCTTTAGACTTTTACAGTAAATCCTTAGACTATAAAAAACCATCTCAAATGCTATCTTTAGCTTCTGATTTATTAGGTGAAGGTTCTGATAACATAAAAGGAATCTTTCATACAGCATGGAAAAACACAAAGCAAGCATGGAAAGATACAAAAATCGTTAATTTCACTGAGTATCTTCCAAATGTAAAAGAACAAGTTGGGGACATGTGGAACGATAAGTTAAAGGAAAATGCTGAAATATTTTTATCCCTATCAAAGCTTAAAGGAAAAATTATAGATAAGAGCAATTTTTCAGAGGACTGGAAACTCAAAGCTAAAGGAGTTGCTGAAAACACTTCAATTTTAATACTTGCTGGAGCTGATGAACTGTATTTCTGGAGCAAAGAAAAGTTTGATAATAGTTATCCAATGATTTATAAATCACTGAATGTTAGGCTACCTATAAAAATTGCAGTAAAAAATTTTTATAATAGATTGAGTGAAATAGACACAGCAAAGCTTGGAGAACTGACTTGGCCTGAAGATTTAAAAGAAAAAATGGCCCCAGCTATTAGCAAAATTGGAATTGAAAATTGGATTAATAATTACTGGAGTAAGATTGATAAGGATGAAGATGGAATTGTTAAAATCAAAGATTTATACATGGTGATTGCTGTTATTAGCTCAAGTTTATATGAGATGGCTAAAGATCAAGTTAAAAAAATTGCTGGAAATGCTTAGATATGGATTTAATAATTAATTTTTTATATTTATAAGCTTTTTATAGTTTAATAATGTGAATTATCCTTTTTTTAATTGATTATTGAAGATGCTGAAGATAGTATACTTATAAATATAATAAAAAATTGGATATCTGTAATTAGGCCACAAATAGTAAATATAATTTAAAATACTGAATATATGATTACAATTTGATAAATTATTATTTGAGTATGCTTGATATGTGAAAATTAAAGAAATAATTTAAGTATATTTATGCTATTTAGATTATTAAAATCGAATATATTCATATATATATTAAGTTATAAAAAGTACCAATTTTGCTGATATTTAATATTGAAATATATTTATTGTTTGCAAGGGTAAAAACAGAAAGCTTAAGACTTATTAGTTCATTGATTAACTAAATTATCTAGTTTTATGCATTTTAAGAGCCTAAATCATCCATATCTGTATCATCTACTAGAATTTCATCTTCATTTTGATCATCTATCACTTCAAGATCATCTTCAGTTTGTTCTTCTAATAATATTTCAATCTCATTCTCTAAAATGGCTTCAAAATCCTATATAAATCTTACTTCTTGTGTTGATGCATCTTCCATTTCTAAGCTGATATCAGATAAATCATCTTGATCAATAATTACACCGTCTGCAACCAAAAAACTATCATCCAATTGCATAAACCAGTGAGTCTTGAAAGAAGCTGCTTTTCCACAAAAGATTAATGCAAACAAAAATATAATCGTTTTTTGCATATTTACTAAGCTTATAAACTTTTGAAAATTGAATAAAATATATGATTTAGATTATAAAAGGATATAAGACTAGTTTGAATTATAGATTTGCTTAACTGTATATTAAAAATTGAAATTAAAGTAGATGTTTTGATTGTGATATAAAAAGTAGCATGAAGTTATAATTTATAGTAAGATTTAAGTACTTAAGATAAAGAATTGTTATCAATCATAAAGTTTATTGCGTTAAAGTAGTTTAAAAATCTTTTTTTTGAGGATTAAAAAGGGTAATATATTCTTGATTATGGGAGTTGGATTATTAGAAAATTTAAAGATTGCTTATAAAATATATACTTCAAATATATCCTAAATATACTAATTTAATTTTCTAATCTAATCAAAAGCAAACTATTTATTTGGTGCATTCTTTATTTCGAGTTCAAAATAATTAGAAACTGTAGCTCTCCTTTGGATTATTTTATTTTTCAAAATCCTTCCAAATTCAAGTGCAGCAAATGAAACAACAAAGTTCAAAAATATCATAAAAACAATAAGAAAATTAGTAAAATCAATCCCAGTATAAACGCCTTCCCCATTAGCTAATGTTGTTACACTATAAAACACAAAATATATCAATATAAACGCAATCATGGCTATAAAATGTTTTCTTTTAAGCATAGCCTTATTAAAAGGAAATTCAATCACAGTAAATGTAATAGGGAATGTATGAAAAATCACTCTTTTATATATAGGATTAGGGTCTAAAGTAAACAAAAGCGTCCAGTAAATCAAGCTTATTGTCCAATTAAGTCCCCAAATTAATGCAAAATATCTTCTAAGAACTCTCTTCACCTTTTCATTATTATGCTCAAAGACTCCTATCAAAAAGTAGCAATTAGTCACAAGAAATCCCCAAGTCGTCATAAATAACAAAGATCTTAGTCCATTTGGCAATAAAATAAACACAGACACAATCGNTAACAAAGATCTTAGTCCATTTGGCAATAAAATAAACACAGACACAATCGTCATTACTAATGCTGCTATCATTCTAAAATCTCTCATAGTTTCAATAGTCTTCATTTTATTATGTCAACAAATTGATTTTATTATAATCCTCAACTAAAATCTAAATTAAGGTAAATAACTCTCCTGTATATTCCAGTCCTCCTCAGCTTTAGTAGCTAAAGTTTTCCCACCTTTTCTACTTGTCCCAGGTCGCTGGTTAACCTCTTTAGGTGCACTTTCTATTACTGGCGCATATGGCTTAGACTGAGATGGAGGTGGGGGTTGCTGAATCATAGTAGGCACCTGTGGTTGAGGAATATCATTTATAGGTTCATTCATCTCTTTTTCTCTTAATAGTTTCTTCAACAAAGTACTGTAATTCTCATAATCTTGTCCTGTACCTTTTAAATGTGATACCAAATATTGTAACAATCAATATTATCAGGGAATTCCTCATGTATTTTTTTATATAATTCAATAGCTTTATTATCATTTCCCATCCTTCTAAAACAACTAGCAACCATGATTTTCCACTTCGGCTCACTAGGTTGTATTTGTGAAGCCCTTTAAAAAAATGAACAAGCTTTTTCATATAGTTCAGATTTTACATAGAAAACCCCAAGGCAAGATATTGCTTCAATATTGACAGGAAGGTGTCTATAACTTTCCATATAATAATGAAAAGCTTGATTTTCATCGTTAAGCTGAGAATAAAGGAATCCTATTTTCTGTAGCACTCCAGGATCTGAAGGTAAAGCAGTCAATAGTAAATTAAACCATTTTATAGCTTGTTTGAAATTCCTAGCATTTTCATATATTGAAGCTATTTGATACATTACTTCAGGAGCATTTGCCATGATTGTCTGCAGTTTTTCAAATGCTTGTAAGGCTTCAAGATCAACTTCCATTTTTCGGTTTACAAGACCTAGATTGTAGATTGCTTCTACGCAGTCAGCTTCAACTCTAATTGCTTCTAAATAAAACTCTTTGGAAGTTTCGAATTCCCCTCGAGTATATAAACAGTTCCCTTTGTTTACAAGAGCTTTAGCATTGTACCTATCGGTTTTTATAGCGATATCTGCGTATCTCTCAGCATTTTTGAAGTCTTTTTCTATGAAATACAAAAAACTTATGTTTGTGGCTGCTCTTGCCATAAGGCTTTGATCTTTTTTTTCAAAACTCTTGAATACTTCTATAGCTTTTTCATAATCTTTTATTTTTATATACTGCTCAGCTTTTAGTATACCAATTTCACTTTCTAATACGCTATACTCTGAATTTCTTAAAGCTTCTGCTATAGCTTCATAGCCTGTTATCCAGTCTTTTTCTATTACTGGAGCTATGAGCTTAGCTGAATTTCTTAAAGCTTCTGCTATAACTTCATAGCCTGTTATCCAGTCTTTTTCTATTACTGGAGCTATGAGCTTAGCTGCATCTATTATAAATTTAAATGCCTCGACATTTTTCTTTTATATATTTGCTTAAGGAATCGTTTGGACCTTGCTTTCACTGTCTTCTTCATCGTCTTCTTGAGTGCCGATTATCTCAATGCTTAAGAGCATAGTGAATTTTTTTTTCATCTTTTCAGTATCGCCAAGAGCATAGTAACAAACTATAAGGTTGAAGGCTGCTCTATGGTCAGGCTCGCCTTGCATTATGTTTTCATAGTTTTCGATAGCTTCGTGGAATTGACCCATTTTGACAAAGCCATTTGCTATATTTCGCATTATCTGGAATTTCATATGCTTGCCGATGTTTTGCATTTGATCCAGGGCCATTCTATACATCTTTATAGTGGTTATTATACTTTAATAAATATTATTTTTGATTAAGTCATTGGTTGCACAAGAATTTAACCCATTTTTTCAACTATAACAATTTTATACTATCAAAATTAAGTAGACTTAACATTGTATATGCTAGAAATAAATATGAAAAATATCAAAGCTAACTGATAATCCAGTACCCAAATTAGCTTTATTGATTTGAGAATTATACTCGATATGATAAATTAGTTGATTTAAATAGATGATTAATGTGGAGGGCGGAAAGAGTACGTTCACCAAAAAATATCATTTTTGGGATATATAATTTTGAGTGCTATCACAATAGAAAAAAATCTATTATAAGAAAGATTTTTAATTAAAAAGAGTGTTATGCATATACTAAATTATATTTTCATATTGATGTTGTTTTTTTACGCATTTAAATAAATAAAATATATTAAAAAAGTATTGCTTATAATTAAATTTAATGTCAATCTTTATAGCCGATGAGTATTTTTCTTGGGTATTATAAATATTTCCCATATTCACTCTAAGTCTTCCTGATAGTGGATAATCTTTATTTCTAACAACAATTGAATAAGTATTAAGAGCTTCTTCAAACATACCATTAGCTTGATATTGTATACCTAAATTTACACAAGCCGCGTAAGTCAAATCTATGTTGATTTGATATGCTGCTCCAGCATCTTCTTTAAGATTTCTTAGTTTTTTCTCTTTGCTTACTGCTTCTTTAGCTAGAGATAGTGACCCAGAAAGATTTCCTACTAGTTTGGCTTCAGCACTTTTATCAAGCAATGAATTGATTTCTTTTTCTAACTTTTTAAAAAGCACTTCTGGAGGCTCTTCCAGAGCTTTTTGCCCACTCGCACCAACAGAGGATGGGCCTGGCTTAGACTCTAAGCCTTTTTTACCACTTGACGAAGATGGGAAACCTGCTCCACGATTCGAAGTAACTGGTCTTTCTTGAGGAGCCCCTGCACGGCTTCCAGTTGGCATTCTACCTTTAGAAGATGGCTGCTGTCTCATGTAGCTTGAAGGTGGAGGTCTTTGGACAACATTATCAAAATTGTATTGAGTACCTTGAACAGGAGGGTTGAACATTTATATAAATGTACCCAGGTTGGCAAGGAAACTATATGACATATGGGGGTTTTCAAACAGGACCTGTAGGGTCTTTTCAAGAGCCAGTGCCCAAGCCCCCACTACGTGTAAAGCTAGCACCTCGAGAAAGAGGCTCTTATAACATCTTTTTAAGTCAAGCAGATCCTGATGGGCATAATCGTGTTGAAGGCCCAACAGCCGTCGAATTTTTCAAACGTTCAGGTCTTCCTACTGATGTTCTCAAAAGTATCTGGACAATCTGCACTCCAGAAGGCGAAAGTTTCTTAGACCGAGAACGCTTTTATGTTGCTTTACGTCTTATTGCTTATGCTCAAGAAGGCAAACCTGTTACAGAGCAGTCAATATTTGATGATATTGCCGCAGGAATACCTAAATTCCAATCCGCTGTGGTCATAAAAGATAAGTGGGATATAGAAAACGCTGATAGAGACAAATATGTGAAGGCTTTTAATAGTATATGTGGAGGGAAAGGATTTTTGACTACTGAAGAAGCAGTTGATGTATTTAGAAAAACTCAAGTTAAAGGTGAGTATTTGAAAAAAATCTGGAACTTATCAGACCCGGAAGACTCTGGGGAATTTAGGGAGAGTCAGTTTATTGTAGCAATGCATCTAATAACAAGAGTCAAAAATTTAAGTGAACCTGTACCAGATGAACTTCCTTTACCTTTAAAAAAAGTTATTTCGGCCAAACCTCTTGAGCCTCAGAAAACTTCACAGCCTGAACCATTTGGTAATTTAGGTATGCCTGGACCTCAAAAAAATCAAAATGATGCTTTTGCTGATTTTGGTCTTAGTGCTATAAGCCAACCCAAACCTCCTGAAATTTCTCTTGGCTCAGGATTTGGAATGCCACAAGGATCATTAGATAACTTTGCATTTTCAACAGCTCCAGCGCCAAAACCAGGGGCTTTTCAGACTGCACAAATCAAAATAAACCTTGAAGAGCCAAGATCATCAATATCATCTCAAGGATCAATGAATTCAATGAACTCAATGAAAATTAAAACTGAAGAAAAACCTCAAAAAGTTGAAGAACTTAAAGAAGTCGAGCCTATACCTGAACCTTTAATTATTAAAAGAAATAGTATTACAAATCAGCATATCGAAAGAAATGATCCTGCTATTGAAGTAAAAAGTAAAAAAACATACTCGGACATGAATGCTAAGGATGATGAATTATCTGAACAGCTAGAAAGAGTTGAAGAGAAAATACAGAAAAAACTTAGGGAATGGAGAGATATACGTTCAAAACTTTCTTTGGAAAGAGAAAAAACTCAGATATTATCATTAAAACTGCATGAAGCAGGTGGAAAGTATTTGAATGATTTGGCTAAGCTGATGGTGAATATTTTGGAGGAATAAATTAATATTAGATAGGTTAATGAATAGGGTATTATATAAAATACTAAAATAAACCTTTACAAGTCAGATATTATAAATATGTCTAGTGGGAGCATTTCAGATGCAGGTGAAGTTGGCGAAGGTGAAGGGCCAAAAGTTGTTCAAAGTTCTTTTAAAGAAGCTTCAATAATGAACAAATCCATCGCCATAAAAGATCCTCCACCAGCCGTAGAAGAACAAAAACAAGAAGTCAAACCCGAACCTTCTGAAGCTCCAAAAGAAGTAAAAGAAGAAGAAAATAAAATCATCAAACCCCAAAAGGCCCCGAAAAAAGACATAAAAAAACCTTACGACAACTTTAATTTTGAAATTCCTAAAATGAAAGGTACACCTATATTAAATAAAGATACAGTGAATCCAAATACTTTCGATATTAACTTTTTATTAAACCCTGAAGTTCAAAAACTAGCACAAAATAGCTATAAATTAAAAGAATCTTCAACAATGAAGAATTTAAACAAACCAAAAAGAAATTCCACAAATCACATACAAAAAAACATCAAAAATAGTAAAGTTTTAAGCAACTCTAAATCAAGCAAAGAGCTTCCATCTTCTGACATCCCTGAAATACAGCCAAAAGTGAAAAAAGTAGATGTAGAAGAAAGGTTTTATAAAAAAGCTAAACTAACTAAAGATAAAATACAAGTTTGGAAAGAACAAAAAGCTCAGGAAGAAGTTGTAGAATGTACTTTTAAGCCTCAAATAAAAACTAAAAGGGAAAATAAAAACTATGATGAATTTTATGAATACATGAAGTGCTATGCTCAGAAAAAGGAAAACAAAATTAAAAATATAAAAGATGAAGAAAGTAAAGCTCAGGAAAAATCAATAGAATTCACCTATCAGCCTAAGCTTTGTGAGAAATCATTGCAAATGATAGCGAAAAAGTCTGATTTAGAAGAGTCTACATTTGATCGCTTGCACAAACTTTATAAGAACCAATCAGTAAAATCTTCTAATAATAGTGCAAGAGAGTCTTTTGTCTCAGATATAAAAAATGATGACTCAGTGTCATTTCATCCTACTGTGAATAAGAAATCTCAAATTCTCATTAGAACTGAGCCTGTTGAAAAAATCTTATATAATGATGCCCTTAGGCGTATAAATAAAGATAAAAATCCTCCACTTCCACCTCAACAAAAATTCATCACAAATAAATCAGAAAAAGTTCTTATAAATAAACTGAAAAGAGATTTTCAAGAAGCTTTTATGCATATAGATTCAGATGCATCAAATGAGCTAAACTACACAAAAATGCATGAGCTTTTTAAATCAATGCATTTTATAAAAGATGAAAACAAAAAAGAAGATGAAAGACTTCTGTTATTAGACAGCTGGAAAATCCTATTAAGTGAAGGGGAAAACTATTGTCAAAAACATTCAATTTTAGTATTCCTCATAGCTGTAATGGGATTTTATGAAGACTGGATGGAAGTTCCTGATGGAAACAGACTAGTTCTAACAATTTATGAAGCTCATAAACTTCACACAAAATTCGACCTATTCTATACAAACCGTGTTTCAATAATCAATAAAAGTACGGTAAATAAAAGCTATAAATTCAACTACGAATACTCATTTCATCCTAAAACTGTTGTAGAAAGCGAAGTTTTAGCTAAAAACTGGCGGTCACAGCATAGAGGAGGAGGCAAAATTGAAGACTTGCTTATAGCAGAAAAAGCTAAAACTCAGAAAAAACTTGAAGAAAAACGCCAAATCATCGAAGAACAAGAATTAGACGAGTGTAGCTTCCAGCCTATGATTGAACAAATGCCTGAAGAATGGAGAGTTTATGGGATTTACGATAAAGAGGATTTAACTTCCGAATATTTTAAAATGATGAACGACCCCAAGTTCCAAAATACTCATAAAGGGATTATTTTACATGATTTAGCTAAAATTATGAATCAGAGAAAAGAGGAAAAAATTAATGACCTTCATAGAATGATGCAAGAAAAAGAAATTGAAAACTGCACTTTTAACCCTAAACTTGAAGAAAGGATTTTACCTAGTGATTATGTTCCAATTGATATTAAGCATAAAAAAAGTGAGTCTTTACAGATAAGAAACACAAATTCACAGAAAAAAATAAATAATGATATGAAAGGTCAGAAAAAAAATAGAGTTATGAAAAATAGGAATGGGGAAAAGGATGATGACAATGAGCCGGAGACGAAAAAAGCTAAATGGCCTATTTTAGAGAGTAATGATGGTAATGTAGCTGTGTTTTCTGTGGTTTTACCGAAAAGCACTGAAAAATTGGTGTTTGATATAAAAAATGATGACCCTGCTTTGAAAGTTATGGAATTTTCCAGGGTACATGAACTAAAAAAAAATGAAGAATACCGATTGGTTAAGGAACTCACAATATTAAAAACGTTTTAATTTAATAAGCATTATGCTTTATAAGACTTAAATTATAAAATAGTTCTGCCTCTTTTTATATTTTCATATTTATACAAAGACTCTAAGTTAAGTAAATTATGTATAATTATACGAAGATTCTAAGTCAAGTAAACTATAAGTTGCAGAAGCATGATTTACATCTTTAAGATTCAAACTTTGTATAACATAGTCTCTCGGAAATCCATAACTCATCATCTTACTCAAAATCTCATTCTGCCTAGTCACATTAAAACTTAAATCTAAAATGTTTTCAGGGACAAATCCATTATACCATGCGTGCAACTTCATATCTTCAAGAGATATACGCATATGTGGCACAGGGTTAAGCATTTTATTCAGCAAATCACTAGCTTCAGCTGAAAAGTACTCTGGCACATCATATTTTCCTCTAAGTATCAATTTGTGTAAATCGTGCAAATTCTTAGCTTTAAATGGTACTGAAGCACTTAGCATAGCATAAAGTAATACACCCATACTCCATATATCAACATAAAATGGCTCATAGCCTAAATCAGCTATAATCTCCGGGGCCAAATATGCAGGCGTTCCACATTGTTCATCAACTTTTTCCCCAGCTTTAGCAAAACGGCTCACCCCAAAGTCACAAAGTTTGATATCTGTATAATCAGATGTCAATAATATATTATCAAGCTTTATATCTCTGTGAATTATCCCCATATTATGACACGCCTTAACAGCTTCAATTAATTGATAAAATATTCCTCGACATTCATCTTCAGTCAATCTTCCACGAGCTTTAATAATTTGTAGCAGATCCCCACCACCTGCATATTCTAATACAATCATGACATTCTTATTTGATTCAAATACTTCAAGTAATCGAATTATATTTCGATGATTAAGTTTTTTCATTATGAAAACTTCTTGGAAGATTTTCCTTCTTGTCCTTTCATCTTTGATAAAAGACTTGTCTATGATTTTTATAGCAACTTTATGCCCTGTTAATCGGTTTTGAGCTAATGACACTTTGCCAAAAGCTCCGTTACCAATTTGCTTGCCTAATTTATAAAAGTCAATCGATGTGTTTGGCGCTGAATTTGTTGTTTTGAATGAGAGAGTAATGGCTTCAATGAGTTTTTCTCGAATAATTTCATCTGTGTCGTTAGTTTTATAGAGTTTTTTCTTTGATAATTCTCGGCAAATAGTTTTTTGTATATCAGGATTTGGTATTCCAAGGCCTTTTTTTATTGTTTTTTCATCACTGTCAGAGTTTTTACATGAACTTTTACCTCCTGATAGCTTGTTGTTCCTTGCACTTAAAGGCTCTTTTGATCCGTCAGAATTAGTTCTTCGATGTGTGGCTGCGGTTTTTATAGGTCTTTTTTTGTTTTGGAACTCTGGCTTTGCTAGAACTCGGGCTATATAGCGAGATATGAATTTTTGATTGTTTTGTTCATTCCTTAGAGGAGAAGAGGAGTTTTTAGGAGAATTAGCACAACCTGTGTTTAAACGAGATTCTAGAGGACTTACTCTGATGGATTTGCACTTACGAGATGGCAAGGATATTTGAAGTATCCTTTTGGTCCCTGTAATTTTTAATTTTGAAATACATTTTGGCTTCATATTCAATAATATGTATGCGATATTTGTATTTTTTATTTAAAATTAAATGAGGTATATAATATTTGAGAAGAGATGATCTAGGATCTAAGTTTTTGTTTTAAATGCTGGATTAGGGTTAAATTAGAAGAATTTTATATTTTAGTTTAAAATTTTATTAAGAATTAGGTTCATCAATTTCACATATTTTTATAGGACACATATCTGCGTTGATTTCTTAGAACAAATCATTTAATTATTTAAATTCAATACGACTTGGCGTTTTATATTTAGCTGATAGTAATCTTGCCTCCTAAAAGTCATTTATTATTTTCTCTTGACTCACATCATTGAATGTTTGACTTTTCTACATAATAGAATTAAGAGCTGTAGCAATTTTAACTATTTCAGCAGCAGTCCTGTAGTTTATAGTTGAAGATAAATATTTCAGAAACTAATTTAAGTTTAAAAAATTCCTTGATTAATGGCTACAGCAGAGAATTGTATTGATGGAAAAAATCATTTTCTGATAGTATTCTCATAATTTCAACAAAAATTACTATCTCAAATATATTCCAAAAACTAAAAAGTTTTTATTATTATATTATATAATCCAGATATTGATAATTTAGCATAAACAACTATGGATAATATATAGTTTCTTAATTTATCTATATACAGAAACTTAATAAAATAGTAATATTTCTGAATTCATACAAACTACTAAAATTCATGGGAAAATACTAACGAAGTATGAAAATCTTATTAAAAACTTGAAATACTAAAATTCATGGGAAAATACTAACGAAGTATGAAAATCTTATTAAAAACTTGATAAGGAATTTAAAAAAACTTTCGAATTCGCACTGAAAATAGTTTATGCATCATTTTTTAAGTATTCAAAGGGGTGATTTTTTTAGTATTTGTAAAAAGTTTTGGTTTTTGAAATGACTCGATATCTTTGTTTATTTTGCATACCTTCATTTACATTTGTGAAGTTTGTCATATGAATATAGGTCATTCTCATTCTCATTATGTTTATATTATTATTAGAAAATGCTATAATTTAGATGAAGTCACTGTTGTAGGGAGAAATTTTATTCATGGGGAAATAAATGGAAAGGAATTGCTTAGGATAAGGAATTATTTTAGGTTTAGGAAAAGGAGTTTTCATAGAAAAAACAGGTTTTTTAATATATTTTATGGAAAAAAAAATATAAATTCACTCATTATATTTGTGAATTTTTAGTACTGTAAAGATTGTGCTAATTTATGGATGCAAAGGAAACTTCAAATGCAAAACATAAAGAAATTTAAGGTTCATTTGANTATAAATTCACTCATTATATTTGTGAATTTTTAGTACTGTAAAGATTGCGCTAATTTATGGATGCAAAGGAAACTTCAAATGCAAAACATAAAGAAATTTAAGGTTCATTTGAAATATCATATGCTTATTGAGATAATTATATAGAAGTAAAATTAAAGCATTAATTAAGGACGAAATTTTTAAAGTAAAAATGTAAATGAATCAATTTGTAAATTCATTTAATTATTTATTTCTACTATATTTAATAGAAATTAGGTTAAAAAGAATTAGACTCAGTGAAGTGAATTTATTTTAAGGGCATTAGCTTTAAGTAATAAAATAAGATTTCGTTTAACATTATAATTTGCTTTTGACAAAGCAATAATGTTATATTTCTATATTCTCGGTCATGGCATTTGCAAAATCAATATCAAATTAACTTCAGTTTTTCAAATAGAAGGATTTCTTTCCTATATTTGTAAAATTCATAAAAATTATGCTTCTGATACATATTTTAGCCTTAATCTTATGATTAATTCTGAAAATTATTATCTAAAAAAATTGTATTAAATTTTTCCTTATAATCAAGTCTACATGCTTTAAGTACGATCTTCATATCTTCAGTTTTCTTTTTAAGCTCAAGCAGTTAATTCAGTTTATTTCATAATTTAAATAATAATGGAACATAGCCTATCACCAAGGGAATGCGAAGAAAGTCTTGAGCAAAGACTTGATCGGATAAACTGCGCACTTCAGAGCACAATGCAAGGAATAGAAGTATCCGGATTTCACCCAAAAAATCCGTCTTTAATCAGTTTTAGACAATCATATGCTGGGTCCTACTGTAATTTCGAGTGGTTGGACCAAGAAGGCGAAATAACAGGAGAAGCTAGTTTACCTGATGGAATTGAAGAGAACTTGGAACTAGTACTTCAGCAGTTAGACCGAACTCAGATGCTTGCTGAAGATTTTTGGGCTGAGCATATTAGAAACCAAATAAAAGCTAAACCAGTTAACGATGAAATTGAAAAATATATACTCAAATTAGAGAAAGAGAATAAANCAGTTAACGATGAAATTGAAAAATATATACTCAAATTAGAGAAAGAGAATAAAGATCTAAGAGCTGGTGATTACGGGAAAAGGAACTGCGTGTTAAATTTAAAAAAAAACTACAAACTTGAACAAGAAAGGAAAAACTTCGAAGAAAAACTCGCAGAATTAGATTTTTTAACATGCACATATAAAAAAAAGCATGAGCAAATAAATAAACTCGAAGAAGAATTAAGGGTTAAGGAAAATCTTTTAGATCAGAAGGAAAAAGAACTGAAGAATGATAAAATTGAATTTGAGAGAAATAAAAAAATGTGGGAGCAAACAATTGCGAGCTCAGATAATAAAATAAGTGAAGGAAATAAAGGGAAATTTCATAAGAAGTTTAATTTGCATGATTTGAATGTTGAAGAAGCACCTCCACCTGCGATTTTTATGACTCCAAATAAGTCAAAAAACATGATGGAGTTGCAAGCAGAACTCAAAATGCATGAAAGTAGATTTATAGCGCTTACGAATCTTGTAGAGAAGTCAAAGGAAGTTACTATTATTGACCAAATAAAGAACAAAATTGCTACTTTAAGAGGTGAAGAAGCCATGATGAATTGTAGTAAAAGCTCAAGGATCATGAAAGAAATGCGGAGAACTATGGAAAAGGAAGCTAACTATGAAGAAAATCTAAGAAAAATTAACCTTGAAAGGTTCTCTGTGAAGGGCGGCATTAAAACTAGCGCAACACCAACTTACAGTACCATTTCTTCGAGAAGATTTTTATTTGGAGATAACTGATCGTCAAGTAATTAATTTTTTAATAGGCAATAGCTTAGTTTTCCTAATTTAAAACAAAAAAATTATTAAAAAGCTAGTCAATACTCATTTTACAATCATTTACTATAAGTAATTACATATATTTCTACATAAATTACTTCTCTCAACAAAAATATAAAATTTTAAAATATCACATAATTTTCAAAACTCATAAAAAAAACTGCAAAATCTTTTTTCATATAAAATAAACCAACTAAACAATTAATCTTTATCTTTTCTTAATAAGTTAATACTATGATAAGGTACCATTAGCTTACCAATTCGAGCTAGCCTCTCAATATTTACCCGTTCTTTATATCTCACATAATATTGAGTTGGCGAAAGAGCCTCATACTTAATAATATTCTTCTGAACTATAGGGCTTAAAGGTTCTGACATCCTTTCAAAACTTCTAATATTTGGAATTACTCCCGCTCTATATTCAAAACTATAAATATTTTTTCTAGCTGAATCATACTTATGAAAATAAGGATCAAATGTGCATCCTTCTAAGTCTTTGTTTTTATTTTCATCACGAATTTGCTGGAGTTTTCTTCTTTATTTTGATCCCATTCAATATTTTTTGTATAAAAATTTTTTGGAGCTGTTTTTTCGTCAAGGAATTGACGTAAAAGTATTCTTCTTAATAAATCTGCAGAGCCAATGCCAAACTCATAATAATTTGTATGTTTTATATTTTTAAGGTATTTTTAACTCACATTTTATTTTTGAATCAGTTGGAACTCTAACATTAAAGTAAATGGGTGAGCTTTTACAGTTGTTAAATTTATATGACATCTTGGGGTTGATTTTTGGATGTTTTCTATATGCCCATGTAGAAATTCAGCTTTAGTAGAAGCGTTGTGCAGATTAGTGAATTCTTTAGCTTTAGGGGATTTGGTGTTTATAATAGGCTGACTTTTTTTATGAGTTATTTGGTTTAAAATTTTCCGCTGAGGACTTATTAGAGACTCTCAATATCATGATTTCTAACCTTGCTTTTTTCTGACTTTAACAACTTCTCCTTTGCCACTATATTTTTTTATACCATATTATCACAAACTATTTATTTCATCTTTAATCTTTTATGCATATTTTTCACTTCAAACAATTTTTTTCCTTTTTTCCTTTTTCTCCATCATTTTCTCATCAAAATTCTGACCCCCTAAAGTTGAGGATCCATCATACTCTGTTTTGTTAGACAAAATATCAGTCTCTATTCAACAAATCTTTCTCTAACCCGCTTTCACCCTTAAATTCTTCTTTTTTCATAATCGCCTCATTAGAAATATTTCCCCTATTTTGATTAATCTCACGATTCTCTACTTCTCCAGTATTTTTAGCTTGTTCATTGTTCATCATCCAAATCCTTGCAAGCTTCTTCTAACTCATCCAGCTCATTTGTATGAAAACTTGACCCTTCAATATCGTTGTTTAGTCCTAATTCTTGGTATTCTCTCTGTAGTTCTTCTTGAAAAGCTTACAAATGCTCAACATTATTAAGCATTTCTTCTTGATCATCTTTTTTCTTCTCTTCCTTATCTATTGCAGGATCTGATGTTACTATAACATGAGGTAAAATACTCTGGGCATGATGCTCATCACTCATAGTTTCATGATTTTCAGGCTTTGATAATTCTGTTAATAATGGGGCAGGGTTTGGTTCTGGCTCTGGCTCATCAATAATTCCTCCTGAAGATTTCGTTGGACTATCAGCAGAATTTTTAATTCTATCTTTTACTACTTTCGGTTTATCTGTTTGGACAAGGTTTTTTTATCTAAGGTTTCTTGAGTCGGAATTGCTTTAGGTATTGAAAATGTTTGTTTTTTTGGAGTTGGTTCCTTTGTTGTTATACCAAGTGCTGCAATTTCTTGTTGAGTTACTATTTCAGCTATTTTTTGGCTTAATGGATCTATTTTTGGAGAGCCCGTGAATTCTTTCATTTCTTTGGCTTTCACTTCAGCTTTCTGGGAAAAAACTTTGCTGTCCCAGTCCTTCCACTACTGACTCATTGCAGATGTTGTTTCCATTATATCTCAATTACAAATTTAAATTTACTATTTCAATTACCTGAGATAGGTATAATTACGAAGCTAAGATGTATAAATTAAAAATATCTGTAATTAGAGAAATGAAGAATAAGCATCTTAATATTTTAATTGTCTAATCTTAAAAACTTTACTTATTCACTATACATTAATCTTTACTAAATTTTATTTAGCAATTATTATAGCTTATCTATTATCACGTTATGATTTAAAATTGAAATTTTATATAAATAAAACTCAGTTTACATTATTTAGTCATGATAGCAAAGCACGGATATAAAAAAATAAAAAATAGTATTGCATAGCCCAAAAATTTTCTTATAAATATTCATTTTTTACAGAACGTAATAAAATAAAATATAGAAGATTGAATCAAAATGCAAGCTTTAAAAAGTATTATTATAATTAATTTATACAAGTTTTTAAGTAGTCATATGATTATAAACTTTTTTCAATAAGCTATCTTAAGGCATATAAGTGTTTTGAAATAGTAAATATTATAGATAATGGATGAAAACTATCAGAGAGACATGAGAAAATCAAATGATGATTTCACATCTCTCATTCATACATTTAAGAGTGATATTCCATTTGATTTTGTAAAACCTAAAGAATTAAATCAAGAATATGAAGAAAGGCCTTTGACTGAAAGATCAGCTAACTTTCAACTCTCAGCTACTGAGATTCCATATGCAAATCCTGAAGAAACTAAGATAGATTTGTCTAGCATCTTTCTTGATCCTGAACCTCCTAAAATAGAAAAAGCTGAAGAAATGCGGGCTCAACACTTGAAATTTTTGAATGAGAAATTTTGTTCAATAAAACATGAAGAAATAGGTAAATTATGCCTGAATTACCAAATGTATCTAAGTATCGTTATGAGAATTTGCTTGCTTTTCCTTATCATAGGGCTTCTTTCTATTTACCCAATTTACTATAATTCTCAGGGTTCACGTCTTCGTGTAGGAGATGCTTATTTTGAAATTGACTTATGGAATCTTAATAATCAAGATCCGCCAGCTGATCTAGATGAATATTCAAAACAACAGCGAAGAATTAAAAACTTTATGGCAGTTGACTTTTTAACTATTTTGGTATACTTTTTTTATTTGCAGTACTTAGCAAACTTTATCAAAAAAATTACTATTAAACACTCTGAGAGGTCATTTGATCTCAAAAGATATGATGAAGACACTATTGATATAGAAGATTACACAATTATGGTTTTAGGTTTACCTTACAATACTAATGAAAATGAAATCAAAGAAAAGTTTGAGACTGAAGAGGTAGTAAAAGTAATTTTGGTTAAAGACTATGAAAATGGTTTAAACATTTATAAAAGAATAAATGAGCTTAATTCAGAAAAGGAATATTTAATTAAACTTTGTCCAAGACTTAAAAATGATATATATGAAAAGCGATTAAAAATAATTGATAATAAATTGGAGTCTCTAAAAGAGAAACAAAAAAAATTTCACAGTGTAAAGTGCCGCATAAAATTTGAAAATCGTTTTCCAATTATTAGAGCTTTTATTGTATTTTCAACCAAGGAAGAAAGAAATAATTGGCTTGCTAAATATTCTCCATTTGTAAACTTATTGTCGATATTTAATATACAACACGAAAGCTTAAGGTTAAAAAGCACTTCAAACGGAATTGAAGAAAATATAAAAATCAAAGTTTTTGCTGCAGATAGTCCAAATAGTATAAATTGGGAGCATATCAAGCATCATAGATCTTTAATTTGTCAGTTTATTATTTTCATTATTTGCTTTTTTTTGATATTAGGGACAAGTTACGAGATTGTTTTCATTGTAAAGAAATACTTCAGCAAGTTAATTAGCAATAGAAAGTGCTCTGAAATAGATTCTGGTTTACCATTACTTGATGCTCAAAGGCTATACTCAGAACCTTCTGAAAAATACTGTTATTGCAAAAATCAACTATTTTCAGAAATGCGAAATAATAATGACTTAAAGGATTATTGTTCTGACTTTTTAGAAGATATGACCATCACCATAGCGATTCGTTTCACATTAGGAATCGTAGTCTGGTTTGTAAATTTTGGAATGAAAAAATCTATTAAACATTTAATTGGAACTGTATACCATTCAGGTAAAAACAAAGGGGAATTGCTTATTCTGACCTGCCTTTTTCCTTTAGTTGTCATAAACATGGGAGTTGTTACAATTGTTTTAAATGTTGATGAAGCAGTTTTTACAAAAGAATGGTTTAATTCTTCCGGTAGTACTTTAGTCAGTGCTATGTTAGTAGGTATTCTTACATCTCATCTCGAATATATTATATCCTTCCTATTAGGATATTATAAACGAACTTTTAGATTAAAACAATGTATATCTCAAGGAGAAATGAATAAACGATTTAAAGGTTCAGATTTTGAGCTTGCAAACAGATATGCACTTATGTTAATTGTTGTCTGTATTTGCTATATGCATGCTGGAGGTTTACCAACACTTAACATAATATGTTGCTTAAGTTTATTTGTCCAATATTTTGTTGACAAATGGTTAATGTTTAAACATTGCTCAACTCCAGTAATAAGTAACAAGTTTATTGGCCACAGGGTTATATTATTATTACATTTCCCTTTACTCATACATTGTATTGAGTTTTTTTTTATATATCATTCTACGTTGATAAATAATCAGGATGTCCTAAAACCTGAAAATCCTCAAGAGTCGTTTAAATTACCAATTGGAGTCTCAGTTGTAACTTCGATTATTACTATTTTAAGTTTACTGAAGCATTTTTTTAAGCTGAAATTATGCTTTTGTAAAAGAGTTAGTTCTAAAGTCCAAACAAGTAAAACAATATCGAAAGAATTCTTAATTCAATTAGCAGAAAAATATGATATTGCTGTGAATAGTTATTACTCGAAATTCATAAACGACATAAAATATGAAAATTTCATGAACTCGCAAAGCATAGGCTTAAATGCTGGAATGGTTTAAGTTAGCATAATAGACATGTTTTAAAGGATTATTATAATGAATATATGGATTTTAATTTGTTTCAGTTAAATTAGATTGGATAATTTAAAGAACTAAGGCAATGAAAATGGGAATTTTTTATTTAATAAGAATTTTAATATTTAAAATTTAACAGTGAAAACTTCAATCTATTATAGTTTTATGAGATTTGCTCTCATTTAATAAGCATAAAAAATTTGTATTCATTTTAGATTGCCTAGACTTATGGTAATATAGAAGATGATTATGCTATTTGTTAATAGCCAAAAATTAGAAATTAAGCATTGTGGAAATTATAAAAAATAAAATAAAGAATCTTATGTAAGAAGGAGGAGGGTAGTCAGAATAAGCTATAGGTCAGAAGATTCATTAATGCTTCTTTCAAGGTCTTCCATTTTTTTTTAAAGAGCCTTATAACAAATTTCTAGAAAAGAAATCATGTGGTGCAATGTCAAGGAATTGCTATTTCTCAGTATTAGATTTAATTAAACTCTTTAAGAATTAGAAATTTATGGATTTAAAACAATAATTAATGTGCTTGAAGATTTCAAGAATAGAATTAATTTATCTTACTTTTGCTCCCTACTTTTATAGAAACCATTCTAAGCCAATTTCCCCCTCTTTTGGTGTATTTTATCTATTTTAATAAGATCCAAACTTATCTTTTCCATGATTTTATGCAGATGTCTATATAAAGTTATTGGTTTAAAAAGGAAAAAACTCTTAATTTTTAATAAAATCAGAATCACAGAGTATTATATTATAAGCCAAGTCAATAAAATCACAACCAGAGAAGTAGCACTTAAATTAAACGTAAAATTTCGCTCATCAATTATAAAATGAACATCAAATATTGAATTATCAAAAAACTTATGCTTATCCCATATTCTTGATATCTAAAATTAGAAAAAGAATTGCTGAACTGATTTGCAATTATGTACCAGCAAGGCATTCAAGTTTTAGTTTATACTTTATAAATCAAAGCACTGTCGGACTATTATCCAAGCGAAATATTAAATTTTAACGAGATTAGATTTAAATGGGATTAACACATCAAGGAACTTATGATTTCAAAAAAAAGTTCGAATTGCTGGAGTAAATTCTATAAAAATGAATCATGATATAACTGTTCTGCTTAAAATTTCTGCGGATGGAATAAAATTTCCAACCTTGCTATTATTCAAGGAGAAGAAAAACTATATCCGACAAAGAGATAGAGAAAAACTTAAAATTTCTGATAATATTATAGTAAAATTACAAAATCAGGATATATTAACAAGATATTACACAGAATATATTTTATTTCAGTTCAGAAAGTTTCAATTCTCTTAATTATTAAACTGTATATAATTCTAAAAGTTATCCTAAACTGTATATTGATAGCATTCATTACAAAGTAAAAATAAATATTTGCTTTAAATA
>MPUH01000911.1:0-29713 GCA_001970955.1 Stentor coeruleus | reverse complement strand
GTTAATGAAATAAGTGAATTTAATAAAAAATTTAGAATTGATTTAGATATAGATTCTTGATAGAATTGATGTATGATTTATTTGTAAAATATGCTTATAAATTTTATGGTTTAATTTTTATTTGTTAAGAAAATTTTCAAAGCGTCTAAGATAAGATGAAGTTATTGATAAAGATTTTATTATGATCGAGTATCGCATAAAATTTTTTGAAAGAGTTTTACTGATTAAAATATTCTTATCTAATAAACTATCTATTTAGTTTTGGTTTCATCGCTTTACAGATAATTTCTTTCCAATATAAAAATTCATGGATTTATTGCATTAATCCAGACGTTTAGCTAAACAATTGACAATCTACAAAAATGTTAGAAATCAAGAATGAAGAAGGAATTGCTCATTAAAACTTGGCAGCGCTTTCTATTTTAAACTAATTTAAGAGATTTAAAAACTTATTCCATAAGGCTCCTTTATTAATTCTCCGCCAAATAAACTAGTTAAGATGTGATCTTATATTTACAATTCGTTGTGCTGCAGGTATATGAAGCTTAACACCATTCCACATTCCTTCAATTACGTTAGTTGTTGCTCCAGTATCAGGATTGACATAGTATTTAGTATGGTTGATGGCTAAATGTTCATAGTAATTTTTTAAACTTGAATATCCTTTCCAGGCATTTCTTTTCCCCATTTTACACTCATCTATCTGCACAATGACCCCTTCCCCGCAAATAATGGTATCCTGTTCTATTAAATCTCCACTTACTTGCTCACGAAATTCACTGAAATATAAGACGATAGAGTGTGAAGAATGCCTTTTTAATGACATACTCTGAGTTTACCCCAATTTTGTTAAGCTAGAGACATGCAATAATGAGAATTTTACAGCAATTCAGATGCTTTCCTTCAAAAAAAAAACTATTTTTCTTAGTACTAAATTGCTTTCTACATCTATTATCACTGCACTTATAGTAATCGAAATTCTTCTGTAGCTTGAGACTTGTTTTCCTGCATAAAGGACATCTTTCCCTTTTAAGTAAAGTACCTTTATTCATTAAATACTCTTTGCAAGCAATTTCATCACTGAAAATAGGCCAGAATTCTCTAAAGGTTGGAAGTGTCTTTGGATAATTTGTAAAAAGATTCATACTTATCAATAAAGCCGGATTTTGAATTGATAAATGATGCTAAGTTTTGATTTTCTAATTGATTTTTATATTTTTAGTATCCAGCTATACGTCTGGAGTACTGCAATGGATCCAAATTCATGAATTAAATTATAGGCAACAAAATTGTATACATAAAAGTTGACGTATGCTTTCAAAAGTCTTATCACAAAGAGTGCTACATAAAGTTTCCGAGCAATGATACACAAAAATACAATTGAGATTATTTAATAATCCACTTTGTCCGTATATCATGCTGTAGAATTTTCCAAGTTGGTCAGAATCAGTAAAACATTGTTTGATTTTATCGTTTAAAGATACAAGATTATTTATTAAAAACACATTTCTTAAAGTATCCGCTTTAGGTTATGAAATTTTTAAATTAAGTGCAATGCTAGCAATAAAGGGATATCTTAGTTAAATAGCATATTTAGATTATAAAATAAAAATGATGTTATATCATATTTTTATATACAGTTTATCAATCTTTAACTTGAAAATATTTATATTTCTTAGATTTTCAAGCATAAATAGACAAAATTATATCAAAAATATTCCAAATATAAATTGTGTTAAAAATTATTCCTTGTATATATCATAAAAAATAACTAGTCTGCTTAAAAAGTCCTTTAAAATCCATCTGAGTTTTTAAAATATCAATTGTTTTTTTAACAATTAATTTACCCTACTCAGCCAATAATTATCGAGCAACCACAAAAACTTCCACATTATCCAGTTAAAAAAGGCATAATAAAAATACTTAAACTTTATTTCCCATAATACTTACCAAACTATTATTAGCATCCCAATAAAAACTTACATACTAATAAAAATCATTATCTTTTCACTTAAAAATATTTATCCCTTCTTTCCTACCAACCTACCCATTAATCATTTTATTTAAAATCTAATCTTAATTATGATATCATATTGAATATATGCAAAGCTCATTAGTCCGTAGCAAACTAATCTCTCCAATCCATAAACTTAACGAACAATCACCAATTATACTTAAACGGCCACATCCAAGTAAATTAAATGAGTCTTTTGGCTCAGTAAATCATATATAGGCAAGAAGGTCGATGAAATTCAGTAAAATCCAAAAGTCTTTGAGTCCAACCTACAAAGATATAAAGAATAATCTTAGGAAAAATAATAAAAAATCTGTTCCAGTAGTTAAAACTCAATTCCTCTTTACTCCTGATCAAATAAAACTCTCTGAAACTGCTATCAAACTGCATATCCCGAATTATGAAAATTTGCAGAGACCTCCTGCTAGACAAAAGACTCCACCTAATGCTCAAGGATTAGACAATGAAAGCCCAGAAAGTTTCCCTTTACTTTCATCACATAAAACTGAAAATCTAAATAAATCTTCAGAGTATTTCGCTTCTGATTATAAAAAAGCTCTGATTACGAGAAATCTTGTTGTAAAACCTTTGCTCAAAGCAAAGTTTAATGAAAGTTCGTCTCAAAGGCATTCATTAGAAAGGCTGCTTCAAAATTCTAAGAGAAAACAAAGTAAGCAGCATTTAATAGCATTTGATTTGAGTCAGACTGGAAACAAGCAAATTAAATTTGTGTTAAAGAGCCCTAATGAACAACCAAGCTCTGTAGCTAGAGTTAGGCTGATAAGGCCAGATCTGGCAAATCAATAGTTTATCAATAACTTAGTTATCTTTAAGATGAAGTTTGTTTAAATAATTAATGTTACTCATATTTTTATGTTTTTTAATTCTTTATTGTAATTTATGATTTGGAGGAGATTTAAACTCTTTAATTATAAAAAATGATTCTAAGAGATAGGTTGTTTGTTTTTTTAGATTTTAAGTAATGCATTTAGCCTTGGATTTTAGGAATAGAGTAAGCTTGTTTGTGTGAATTGATTATCGATAAATGCTTGATTATTATTATAATTAAAAGTTGTTATTAGGTTACTTATTGAAAAATATATTTTTTTAATCAATTTTAACTGTTGCTAGCTAATACAACTGTATTTTCAGGTGGAGTGTTGGAAAACACAAACTTGAATTATGGTGAAGACATCCTATGAGAAAACTAAAGTTAAACATATAGTATGGAAGAAAACCTAAGGATAAAAGCTGAAGAAATAAATAAGATAAGGTAAAAAAATAAGAATAAAAAAAAGTACAAAGTGATGATATGCTTAATAAAAGGGAAAATACTGAAATTGCTGTAAAAGGAAAAACTTGAAATAAAAGCATCAACCTTCTTAGAAGAAAAAGTCCTAATAAGATTTTGGATTATAATAAAAATGATTACATGATTACAAGAGTAATAAAAGTAAAAAGAGCAAACAACTTATACTTGTTAGAAAAGAAAACTAATTTAAAATCAAATAACTAAAAATCTCATAATATCTTAAGCTATTCAACAATAAAAATTAAATATCAAAGCATAATTAAAATCTCACATACTAGAAATTTTCACTCAAAAATCTCACATAATCTTTAAAAATCCAATACCTAATTGAAGAATGATCTAATTATTGATATCTCATAATAAGATGGATACCTGAATCACTTACCACAGGCCCACTAACTTCTCCTATACCTAAAGCAAAGGCCGCATCTTCAAATTGTTTTTGCATCTCACCATGACCAAATACTCCAAGATCTCCTCCTCTTGCTGCGCTACCACATTCACTTAACTCTCGGGCAATTGTTTCAAACTGCTCTCCAGCAACAAGTCTTTTCTGTACAGCCTGGATATCAGCCATAGCTTCTTCAAAAGATCGAGTGACAGGTCTTTTTCTATATGAATCATTAGGGTTTCTAGATCCAGTATGCTTCTGTAAGATGTGCTTAGCTCCAACTCTATTCCCGCCTCCTCTTCTGTCCATTTACAATAATTAAATCATTTTTTTTATGAAGTTTTATATAATTGTATATAGAATTTCATTAGGTGGAAATTTTGAATTTTTTTAGGTTTTTGTGTAATTTATGTTAGTAATTTTATTAAGTATTGATATATTTGGTGTTAGGATAATTTGATAATGGATATAAATTTTAATAATCATATTAATTCAAGTAAACTTAGGAATTTTTAATTTTAAATATGTGCACTAGAACAAAGATATTTATCCTATAATTTTAATCTAAGTTAAAAACCTTTGGTAAGTAATAATTATGTATTTTCCAAATAACATGAATTTAATAAATCCATCCATTAAAGTTCATTCGTATGTACCCTAAATACCTTCATTTATTTAAGGAAAATAATACAAAACACATAACTTAACATACTAAATAACTTTGAATATATTCCACAAATCATTAAAAATTTTCCAAAAAATCCACAAAATTCATATTTTCTTATAAAATCCTAAACCTTTTCTTCCTAACTATCAAAGCAATTTTTCTTTAACCAAATCTTTATTTTCACACCCATCTGCCTCTCTACTAATTTTTTGGTTTTTTCATACTATTTCTATTAAAAAACTCGAAATTCTTATATTTAAATATGAGTTCAAGAACCTCAAGTCGTATAGCAAAAAAAGCATCAAATCGTGAAGCAACCCCAAATCGTTTAAACCTTTCAGTCACTTCAAATTATACCCCCCAAACTATTCAATTAAAATCAAAACTTGACGCATTACAAGACAGGTATTCTGAATTCATGAATAATTGTAATAATCTTTTTTCAGATGATGCAACAAGGGAAAAAGAACCAAGATCACAAATCACAGCTGAGAAAATTGTTGAGAAGCAAAAACACTATAATGAATATTATAAAGAAAACGTCAAGCTTAAGAGAAAAAATGATGTGCTGGTAAAAGCAGTCAATGAACTTAGTACAAAAGTTGTTGAGCTTGAAACAAAGAATCCTGATTCTTTATTACTGAAAGAGTTGGAAGATAAGATTGAGAATAAAAAAAGACTTAGTGAAAAGCAGGATTCGGATATTATTTTATTCCAACAGGAGCTTGTGAATACAAAATTTGATATTGGGACTATAAAGAAAACACTTAAGGAAAATGAACAGGGGTATAGAAGTTTTACTCCTAGCCAAACTAGTGGTAGTAGGAGTCCATACCTTTCCAACCAAATCTCCCCAAAATCAAAAACAAAAAAATCGCCTTTAGTAATCGAGAATCGCCATAACCCCTTTCCAAACCAACCTTCTCGTCTAACAAACAAAACAAATAAAGCAAAAACAACGAAAAAACCTATAAAAAGTTCCCCTGTTCCAAAAATTAAAATAAAATCAATATACACATCAATCACCCCTATTTCTAGAAATCATTCAATTTCCCCATCTTCACCAATATCACGTTCACTATCCCCTAAAGAACGAGAAACTCATGGAATTAAAAAAGAAATAAAAAACTTAAAAAGCGAATTAATCAAAACACGTGAAGAACGCGATCTTTATAAAAGCTGGAAGGACTACTGCTCAAAACATCCTCCAGTACCCCCAGCAATTCATACAATAATAAACCATTATGAAATCGAAATAAATAAACTTGATGCATTTAATTCGATTTTAAAAACTAAATCACAAAATTTAGCCCGGGCTGTTACAGAATTAGTTAATTCAATTGAGTTTAAAAATAATGTGAAGATAAATCGAGATGCGATACAGGATTTGATAATAAATGTGCGTAATAAAATTAAGGAATTACAAGAAGGTACATCAAAAGTTCCTGAAAATATTGAAAGATATAATAAAAGATCTGAATCAGCAAAAAATTCGAATTATAAACTAGAGGAAGAAAATAAAGATCTTGAGGGTATTTTAAAAAGAGAAAAAGTTTTTGGTAGTATGTATGCTGATGTTATGAAGATAAAAAATACTGAGATAAATGATTTGAAGATACCTATAAATTCTATTAATAATTCAGAAAGATATATTGGAAATACATTATCAAAAGCAACAGAAAGTGGATTTGATGCTGGATCTTCAGTAGCTAGTACTCCNGGAGATAAATGATTTGAAGATACCTATAAATTCTATTAATAATTCAGAAAGATATATTAGAAATACATTATCAAAAGCAACAGAAAGTGGATTTGATGCTGGATCTTCAGTAGCTAGTACTCCATATCATAAAAATACAAGTTTCGAATTATCATTTGCAGCACGTGACAAGACATTTTTTAGCNCATATCATAAAAATACAAGTTTCGAATTATCATTTGCAGCACGTGACAAGACATTTTTTAGCAGTGCGACTATGAATGAAATCGCTGATCCTTTTGAAAAAGCGGTGAATCATGCTTTTCATTCAATTTCAGAAAAAATCAATCAGAAAAACGATAAGCTTAGCAAGTTTCAGGAAAAAATTAAAGATACTCAACAGAAAATACATTTAAGACTTCTTTCTTATAAAGATAAAGTAATAAAGCAAGAATTTCTTATTTCTGCACTACAAGAAGAAGTTAGAACTGAAAAAGAAACTTCTAAAAAGCATTTTGAAGATTTGAAAAACGCAGAAAAAGAACTTCAATTAGCCACTGAGCAATTGAAAATCTTAGAAAATGCAGAGTTTGCAAGTGAAAATCAACAAGAATTAACAGGATTAAAAGAAAAACTTAAAATAAAAGACCAGTCTATGGAAAATCTTAAAGAAAACTTACTTAAAGAAAAAGAAAGTGTTAAAAGAAATTTAAACATGATACTTGGATATGAAAATGAACTTGATAAAATGAATGAAGACATGAAAGTAATCGGAATGGAAAATAGGAAACTACAAGAAAATATAGAAAAACAAGAAAAAAATATTGAGATCTTAAAAGAAATGCTTAGAAATAAAGATAAAGATATAGAAAAATTCAAAGAAGAAATTGAAAAATTACATTTCACAGCAAATAAAACAGAAAAAATACAAGAAAATGAAAAGGTCGAAAAATACATAAAAGAAATTATTGAATTAAATAATCAAGTAAAAACACTTTTAGATGAAAATAAAAAATATAAAGAAAATGAGGAAGATTATTTTAAAGATAAAATACAACTTGAAAAATATATTGAACAAGCCCAAGATAAAGATGTAGAAATTGAGAATCTTAAAGAAATTCTTAAAGAAAAAGTTGATGAAATTAAAGATTTACAGAATAAAATTTTAGAAAATTCGAAATTTTGCGAAAAGTTTTCTGAGGAGGCAAAGAGGAATTTTGTTTTGACAGAAGAAATTGATAGGATGAATAAAAGTTTAGAAAAAAAAATTATTATAATTGATGAATTGAAAAAAGTTGCTGAGAGTATAGGAAAATATGAAGGTTTAGCAGAAAAGTTATCTAATCAAGATTCAGAAATTAAAAGGCTTGTTAAAATAAATGAAGATAAAGATTCGCTGGTTGAAGTTTTGAAGGAAAAAAACTCAGAGTATGAGGAAATTCTTAGAAAAAGTAAAGAAGATTTAATCAAGTGCGATGAATATATTAAAACCTTTGAGAATAATTTCCAAGAACAATCAGAAAAATTGAAAACAAATGAGAGCATCTGCAAAGAAAAAGATGTGAAAATCTTTGAAATGGCTAATAAAGTATTAGAATTTGAATCAAAGCTTTTAGATACAAATCTAGAGATCTCATCTCTAAAATCTAAAAACACTGAAACCACATCTCTTCTCGATCAATCATATAAAGAAATTTCAAAACTCAATATTTTAATTTCAAGTCAAGAAGAAAATCTCAAATCTTTTTCATGTTCTTTACAAAATCTTCATATCCTAGAGCAAACCCTTGATTCTTATAAAAGCCAAATAATTTTATTAAACACAACTATTTCTGAATCTAATCAAGAGTTATCTAATAAAGATACCCTAATTTCATCTTTATTTTTACAAATAAAAGAACTTAAAAACATATTATTATCTGATCAATCTAACTTGGAAGTAAAGGATAAAATTATAGAAGACCTTCAAAATTCATTACAAAATAAAGAAGCTCAGATCGAATTATTAAAAAATTCCTTAGTTTCTTCTGAATCAGTTTTGGAAAAACTTCAAGTTTCTGATATAGAACTTAATAAACTTAAAAATGAGATAAATGATAAAAGTGAATCATATAAATTAATAGAAAAACTATATGAGGACTCTCAAGAAAATATGTTAAAACTACAGAAAGAGCTTGTAAAAGCTCATGAAAAACTAGACCAAACTGAAAAATCTTTACTTATAACAAATGAAAATATTTTAAAACTTGAAGATCTAAATAAAATCCTTAAAGAACAACTTGTTAAAGCTGACCAAGAGGCTGAGGAACACAAAAAAGCATACGATGATTTATCTCATACGCAATTAGCCCTTATTCAAACCCAAGAAGAGCTTAAAAACATAAAATCACAATATGAAAACACTAAAATCATACTCCAAGAGCAAGAATTACATCTAAAATCTTATGATGCAAACTTACCTCTATTAAAAAAACCTGACCTATGCTATTTTTCAACCCCAGTTTTCTCAACACCCTCTTGTTCTACAATAAACCTTACATTTTCTCAGTATTTTAGCAAGCCTTTAACAGAAATTTCTATATTAGAACTAGCCAAAACAGAACAACAAAATAAAAATACAATCAAAGAGCTTTCAGATAAAAACTCTTTATTAGAAATTGCTTATAAGAAAATCAAAAACGACATAACTGCGTTCCAAGTGTCCTGCAAAGAAGAAATCGAAGATCTAAAACTTGACAAATACGAACTTGCTAAAGAAAACGATGAACTAAAAAAAAGAAACTCAGGGTTTATTGAAGAATATAAAAAACTCAAAGAAGAAATCGAAAAACTAGACGCAATCCGCAAAGAATCCCAAAACTCAAAAACTGACTCTGAAGATAAAATCGTCAAATTAACCGCTGAAAACGAAGAAAAGTCTAAAAAAATCCTGGACCTCACATCAGAACTTTCAAAACTAAAAACGCACTATGAAAAAACCCATAAAGAAAAAGAAAACCTCGAACGGGAATTAACAAATTCTATAAAACAGCAAACTTTAGGTGATGCTGGGATAAGAGCAGAAAACACAATTTTACAACAAAAAGTTGTATTTCTAGAAAGCTCTAAATGTTTAATTGAAACTAAATATAAAAAACTCATGAAAGCTAATGAAGAAACTAATGAAAAATTAGATGATACTATTGAAGAAGTAGAAAGTCTTAAACATACTCGTTCACAACAAGAAAATGAGATAAAATTCTTAACAAATAAAAACAAAAATGTTACTCAACAACTTGAAGAAGAAAAAAAACATACAAATGAGTTAAAAAACAAATTAGCTACTTATATTTGTAATGCTAATGCTTTAAGATCTATATCCCCACAACCATTAAGAGTTTTAGATGATGATTCATTTACGAATAAGTTAGATGAAAGTCCTTTATCACGACATTGTAAAACTTTAGAAAGCGATAATTCTTTGGATATGTCGCAGGTTTCGATTGAAAAAATACTTGATAAACTTAAGCGGCTTATTAAAAATGACATCCCTGCTGTTGTTATTGAGTGGTGTAAACAGATCCTTGGTGCTGAAAATTATATTTTTAAGTATCAAGATGCTAGTTCTGATATATCTGAAGAAAATAAGGTTAATTATGGTTCAAGTTTAATTTTAAGTGAAGGAAATCAAGAAGTTGGATTTAGGGTTAAGGATAAGATGGCTGAACAGAAAATAAATATTGAATATCTAATTGCAAAACTTAATGATAAAAAGCAAAAATTAAGGATTTGTAAAAATGATATAAGGTCTTTGAACAAAAAGTTGGATATTATTGTTAAAAGTCAAAATAACTTAGATATTGAGGTTTTGAGGAACGCAGTGCAAAATTTTTCAGAAAAACTTAAAGGACTTGATTCAGATTCACTTGTTATGCTACAAATAATATATTTACAGCTAGGCTTAAGCATTGAGGATCTTCCTTCAAAAGATAGTAAAAAGAAATGGGGAATTTTTGCTAAAAAACCTTAATTTTAATATTAATCATTTAATACTCTAATAAAATCATATGCTAAATACATATCTTAATATTTCAATATTACAATAAATTTTTTTTTTTTCACCCTAGTTTCTTAGAATTTTCATTATTGGCCTATATCACCTGAATGATTTTTTATCCTAAATCAAATATTATAAAAAATAAGCCTTGACCTAATTTGTGAGTTTCGTTTGATTTTCCTATAAAAATTTTAGATCTCCCAAATATGACTCTATTTCAATCTAGTCCTCCAGCAATAAATGCTATTTATACATAAATTTCTCTCAATCTTGACAGGTTTAATAATCATTTAGTCTAGTCCGCTCTCTAATCCAAAAATTTTTCCTTAAATAAAAATATCTTAGTTCTTCTATCAAAAAAAATTATCCCCAAGAGTTTAGACAGAGACAATATTAAAAACTTATTTTTATCTCTAATAAAACTTTTATCTTATATTTTTTTTTACCCATATCTCAATATCTTATATTTTTCTTAACTTAGTTATAATATACGATTTAACTATGGCTTTTAAAATAATAAAAGTCAATGTCAGACGATTCAAGTCTAGAAGTTAGACCTATAAAAGGACATAATAATGTATTTAGTTTACAAGATAAAGGATGCATTGGCTGCCAAGCTAAACAAGAACATATAATTTGCCTTAAAGATGCCCTTGCTGAAGTTGTTGATGAGAATGAAGCTTTAAGGAATAGAGTTGTAGAATTAGAAGCATGGGTTAACAAGTCAGCAGATAAGCTTGATAAACGTGAATTACAAATCCAAGAACTTTATAGTGAGATTTCTAACTATGAAACTAGTTAATGTATTAAACAACTCAAACTTTGTTAAGATTTTAGATTTAAAAAAGCTGATAATATTTGAAATAGAGAATTTTAGTATTAAAGCATTTACTTATAATATGATATATTAAGATATAATTTACTTATATAACTATTTATACTTTTTAAGCTCATATAATAGTTCTTATTAATGTGTTATATGATATAAAAATAATAACTCTAAGCCCATAATCAATTCATACTATGCTTAATAAATAAAAACTTCAAACCTAAATCATAAATGCCCATAATCCTTTTCTGACAAAACTAATATTCCGATAAAAAAAATCCTTCCTAACAAACCTAATTTTTTTACACTTAAATCTCATATTTATCCAAAAATCAAAAAAATCCTAAATGAACATTCCAATCAAAGGAAAGGAAATGGAAAAAAAATTATCTATGCTAATAAATGGAAGGACAAAAAAAAGCGAATTGGGCCGATGACAGTGAAGAGGAGTCTAGTGACCAAGAAGCAAAAGTTGTTCACCAACATAAACCTCATATTCCAGGCAAAGACTGGAAAAAAGACTTGCTACTTGAAAGAATTAACAAAAACTCTTTTCCATTAACCCTTTATCTGAACAATTTATCATACTCAATACTAGCTGACAATCTAACAAAAGAAATCGGCCTATCATCTCAATCAAAAATAGACTTAGTCATAGAAGGAGATAGATGTACAGGCTTTGCTTCAGTTAAAATTTTTGATATGGAAGATGCTATGAAATTAGTTGAGAAAAATGGGCAAAGTATTTGTGGAAGAACATTATTTGTTGAGGTTGGGCAAAATAGAGGTGGGGATAGAGGTAGAAGAGGTGGAGATAGAAGAGGAGGAAGAAGAGGAGGAAGAAGACAGGATTATGAAGAGAGGGGAAATTATGAGAAACGATTTGATAATGAGAAAAGATATGAAAACGATAAAAAATATGAAAAAAAATTTGAAAGGAAATTTGAAAACAAACCTAAAACATCTGAAATGAAAGGTGGAAAAATTACTATAGCTCCAGGAGAAGAGAGTCAGAGTAAAAATGAACCTCAACAAGCTAAGCCTAAAAGCAATCCATTTGGTAGTGCTAGGCCTGTTGATACTTTAAATAAAGACTTGGAGTTTGAAAAACATCTTGGAGAAGTTAAGCAAGTTGAAGTTGTACCTGGTGAGAAAGATAAAAGTTATGAAGTAGAAACTGGAAACCCTGAAAACATTGAAAAACCTGAGGTGAAAAAACAAGAACCTTCAGCTGAAGATGAAGAAAGTAACCCAAAGAACGCTTTTACAAGAGGTGGTGGCAGACGTGGAGGACGCAGAGGAGAAAGATATAGAAAAAATTATAACACAGAAGAAAATTATCATACAAAATTTGAGCCTAGAAGTGAAGCTTGGGGTGAAAATGCTGAAGAAAACAAAAAAGACCCATTAGAAAAAGGTCAATATGAAGGTTCACAACATTATGTTAAAAAACAAAACTATCAAGATAATAAAAGAAGTCGTGGGTATAACCAAGGATATAGAAATAATGATAAAAGAGATTATGATACGAATCCTGAAGAAAATTATCAAGGTCAATATATTAGCAGATATAACAATAAAAACAGACCTAATAATAGAGCTAAAGCTTGGGGTGATGTTGAAGAAGCTACAAATATACTAAAGAAACCTAAAGATGTTGAAGATATTAACACTGGGACAAGCAGCAAAAAATAGTTTAGGAATCGATAAGTTAGATAAATAGGATAATATGTTATGAGAAATATTATTATTGATATGAATTGCTATGAAGGTAAAATATTTATGATATGATACTGGAGGAGGTAAGGCTTAATGGATATATTAAGATTAGATTAAGGGAATACAAAAGTTTTGACAGGAGATTTTGAGGAATTTTGAAAGGAAATATTGTTATGGTTTTAAGATCCTGAGGGTTGAGATGATTGTTAAAACTTAATGAATAATACTACGGTAAAAGTGTGAGGTGTAAAATGAGAGAATATGTTTTGAATAAGGATTAAGCCATTTCCTTCATATATAAATGCTTACTCTAAGTATTTTCCTGATCCTATCAATAGCTTCTAGCTGCAATACCAACTATTGTCAAGAATGCTCAAGTACCATCTGCACAAAATGTGAACGCTACAAGTACTTTGACTCAAACAACATATGCTGCACTACAAGTAATTGCCAAGATTGCAGCCATAGTAATATTTGCAACAAATGCCAAGAAGGATTTTCATTACAAAACTCATTCTGTTGCCCTTTAAACTGTTTTTCCTGCACTTTAGACTCGTACTGTTTAATATGCTCAGAAGGATATACACCTATAGATGGATTATGTATGGAATGCCCTGAAAACTGTAGTACCTGCAACAGAAACAACTTTTGTTATACATGCAAAGAAGATTATGAAATGGATTTAGAACAAAATTGCAAGTCTATTGACAAATATAGTAATAGAACATATCTTGTCCCTGGTTGTATTGGTCTTAGTATAGTTTTTGTATCGAGTTTGTAATTTTTATTTAGATTACTATACTTTGTACTGAAAAAAATCAATATTACCAAGGAAAGAACTCCTACTCAAATACATAATGATGAATCTATTAATAATGCTTCATTCCAAGATTGTTCGGCTTGCTGCCAAAATAATGATAATCCAGAAAATACAACTTTTCGTCCAGATGTGATTGCAAGTGATATTCAGCTTGATATTCAGCCTGAAATTCGCCCTAATGACCAAAATAATAGAAATAATTTATCAAAATCAAATAAAGGAGTTGTGTTGGCTCCAATTGTTAAAGAAATATCAGGGATGAATCAAGATAAACAGAAATTGCCATCGGATGAAGATCAATATTTAATTAAGAAAAAAATGTACAGTTCTCAATATGCTGGCAAACAAAATCCTAAATTTAATAAAAATGATAATGATTTTAGGAAAGAAGAAACTATTGATTATGATGAGAGATCATCATCAAACAGAACAGAAAAGTTAAGCTCTTCATATAAAAATTATGAAAAAATTCCTGGTAAAGAGGAAGCAAAGGTAAATAATCTTTTAGCTTCAAATAAAATTAAGGAAAGAGATTTAAAAAATTCTATTAAGTTTATACCACCGAAATTCAGTTATGATGATAGCATTAATAGTGAAGACTAAAACTAGATTAGAGAAAATAGATATTAATTATTGATTGCTTAAAAATGTGTTTGATAATATATTGTCATTGAATTTCTTAACTAATATTTTTTTAAATTATATACAACATTTCGCTTATGTTTGATATTCTTTAGCAGAGTTTCTCACATAATTTAATTCACAGAAATCAGAAACCAAAGAGTTTTTATGTTCTTTTATCAATTTCTCCAATAAATTATTTTTCTGTCAATGTTCTATAAAAGTTTAAAATTAAGACAGAAGCTATTGTAACATCACTTGTACCTTAAAAATTTCTCGGTTGCCGTTAAAACACTACATCAAGCTAAAATTTGCACTATAAAACTTTCTCCATGAATTAAAAAATAATTTATAACTGCATCTTTTATATAAAAAAAGTCTATTATCAATACTTAAAAATTCTTAAAATTAAACCCAAAATAATATCATACTCCAAATAACAATTACACATTTAATCTGTCTAATTTTTTTCTCCCACCACTTAATTTATTACGATTTTGTTTTTTTTTCCAAAAATTTTGTCAAGGAGAAAAAATATAAAATTTCCATACTAAAAATGTGCAAAAGTTAATAACTTATAATAATAATTCAATAACATAAGCCATATGTTTTTGTTTATCCTAAATTAATTGTAAATGATATTTTTCTCCTTGTTATTCTTTCATACCCTAGGTTTAAAACCCACAAATCCACAAGACACTCTTGATGATTTTGGTTCTGATGGCCCTTGGTCAAGCTTTGGTGTATCAGGATATGCAGGTTTAGTTTCTATGAATACTTTTACAAGATCATCTTTATTCTATTGGCTCTTTGAAGCTATCGATGGAAACATTACAACTGACTCATCACCTCTTATAATCTGGCTAGATGGTGGCCCAGGGTGTTCAGGGTCTATGGGGATGCTCTGGCAATACATATCTTCAATTCACTTAACACCCACAGGTCAACCATCCAGAACTCCTCTTAATTATACCTGGTCTACAAACTACCATATCCTAATGGTTGACTTTCCATATGGAACAGGTTATTCATATGCAAATTCAATAAAAGATGAAAAAAACTCAACCCAAGATTCAACGTATTACCTCTGGCAATTCCTCAATAAATTGAATTCTAAATACCCAAGTTGGTTCAAAAGGTCAGTTTATATATTTGGAGAGAGCTATGGTGGCCATTGGGTTCCTGGTTTAGCTTATAACATACTTCAACAAAATGCTTTAAACCTAACAGGATTTACTATAAATCTTAAAGGTATAGGCCTTGCTGATCCATGGGTAGACCCATTAACCCAAGCTGTAGAATATTCAAGTTTCGGGATTTCAACCTCACTAATCGATGATTATCAAGAAAATATAATCAGAACTTATTCAAATAGCATATCAAGTCTTATAAGCAAAGGTAATTTTACTCAAGCTCACGATCAATGGAGTTTACTACTTCAATATTTTGTTCAATATGCAGGAGGTATTAATATCTACAATATGAGATTATATCAAGATTATGATTTCTCAGATCTTTCAACTTTTATGAATTTAGACTCAACTAAAACTATGCTTAATGTTCCAGTATCAAACCCTTGGATTGAATGTAATGAAACAGTTTATGACTTTTATAAAAGTGATATGATGAATAGTACTCTTACTATGATACAAACCATCTTAAATCAAGGTATTAGTGTTCTTGTTTATCAAGGTCAAGATGATGTTATTGTCCCTTATGCTGGTACTGAAGATATGGTTTTTAAATTATTATGGAGCGGTAGATCAAGTTTTATTTCAGCTAATCAAGTACAATGGGTTGTTAATGGGAATCTTGCAGGGTATGCCCAAAGTGGAGGAAATTTAACTTTTGTTACAGTGCTTAAAGCTGGGCATTTAGTTCAATATAATCAACCAGTCAATGTTAAAGATATGCTTTTGAGGTTTATTAATGGGACTGGGTTTTATTAAGTAGGTTTATTAGGAGATTTTTATATGGATTTTGTTATAAATGATTTTAGTAAGTTGGATTTTGATTGGAGTTTTTGCTTGTGGGAAAGAAGAGGTAGAAGAAAACTTAGGAAGTGATGGGCCGTGGAATTATTTGGGTGTTACAGGCTTTGCTGGGACTGTGACTATGAATACGCTTACAGGATCAGCGCTGTTTTATTGGCTTTTTGAAGCTATTGATGGGAATATTACTAGTGATAGTTTGCCGTTGATGATTTGGCTTGAAGGAGGCCCAGGGTGTTCAGGTTCTGTAGGTATGATATGGGAGAATATTTCACCTTTGCACTTATCTTCTACAGGTCAGCCAATAAGAACCCCACTTAATCTAACCTGGGGAACTAACTTCCATATCATGTCAATAGACTTCCCTTATGGCACCGGATATTCTTTTGCTAACTCTGCAAGTGATGATAAAAACACTACTGAATCTGCAACTTATTATTTATGGAGATTTCTTCAAAAACTATCATCAAAATACCCAACCTGGTTTACAAGACCGGTGTATATTTTTGGAGAAAGCTATGGTGGACATTGGGTCCCAGGTCTTGCTTATAACATTCTAATGCAAAACTCTTTAAACCCAACTGGCTTTGTTATAAACCTTAAAGGTATTGGCATGGGTGATCCTTGGATTGACCCAATATCCCAAATCCCAACTTATAGTATTTTTACAGTAAGTAATACTCTTGTTAATCAATATCAACAAAGTATAGTTAGTTTGTATCAAAATACAGTAAACACTTTATTAAAATCAGGACAACTCGCTGAAGCCAGTGCGACTTGGGATAGTGTAATGCCGATAATAGCCTCATTTGCCGGAGGAGTTAACGTTTACAACTTCCGTGAATTCCAAGACTACGACTTCAGTATAGTAGACTCATTTATGAACCTAAAAAGCACTAAAACCATGCTCAATGTCCCAAGTTCTATCCAATGGTTAGATTGTAACATGACAGTTTATGCATATTATCAAGTTGATATCATGAACTCTACATTATCTTTACTTTCTTATATACTCTCACAGAACATAAGTGTTATTATCTATCAAGGTCAAGATGATCTTATAGTCCCAACAACTAGTACCCAAGCTATGATTTCTAAAATCAACTGGTCAGGTGCTACAAACTTTGCTGGAGCAACAAAAGTAAACTGGATAGTCGATGGAACTTTAGCCGGTTATGCCCAAAGCTACAGTTATTTAACATTTGTGTCAATCCTCCAATCAGGACATTTAACTGATCTAGACCAGCCTTATAACGTCAAAGATCTAGTATTACGTTTTACAAATGGAACAGGATGGAACTAATTTTTAAATAAATTACCTTAGAAAAAATATTCAATGTTTATATATAAAATACTCTCATATAGTAATTACGTCTTATTTTTTATATTATCGAGCATAATCATTCACATTATTCCTAACAAGTCCTGATAGCTCGCTGATTTCTGCTGTACCTATATCTTCTAATACAAACCTTGTTTCCCATAAGAAATCCTGTATATCATCTTCAGTGAAATGCCAATAAAAGTCATTGAAAAACTGTTTGATTTCCTCAATACTAGCATCTTGGACGTTTTTCCCTCGACCTTCTTGGAAATGTCTTGTTAATACTACCCTAACAACAAATTCAGGTCTTAGTTTCCTAGAAGCCATAATAGTCATAACAGCATTACAAAATCCTTGACATGTTATATTTTGATTACCTTCAGGTTTACATTCTTTAGCAAACAGCCTAAGTTCATCATCTTCTAATTTTACTCCACACAATGCAATCATGTCTTCTAATTCCTCAACATCAACAGTCTGATTTTCTTGGTCTTTATACAAATTAAACACTTCTTTAGCATAGTTTTCTATTACTTGGTCCTTAAGTTCAGGTTTTTCTCCATATTTTTCCCTATAAATCATCTTGAACTGTCTATAAATCCGCACAATAACTTTAGCTTTATCAACTCTATCACAAAGTATAGAATCTTCAACAATTTTCCTATCCTTCATCATCTCGATTTTACTAGTCAAAGTAACCAGGCGGATGATTTCTGGAAGTAAGTAACAAGCAGCGAAAAGCCATATGAGAATACATGCAACAATCATACAGATGCCATAAATTTCCCATTGTTCATGAAGAATAGGGATGAAATGTAATAAAATAACAGTAATCCATAAGGTCAGACATATAGAAATACCTTGTAAAAACCCAATTATAATATCAACACCATATTTATCACCCCAAAATAGAAGCTCATGACGATTAGGGAAGGTTTTGCTGATAATATAACTCCATGTAAGTTTTAATGGATGGATTTTATAGAAACAGCAATTTATATAATTAGCTTCTTTGTCATATGAATGGAAATATCCTGATAAATACCCAGGGCGAGGAATTATATCTTCATTCATATCAGGTGGTCTTCCAAAATTGTCTCTAGGGAGGTTAAGGATAATCTGATCAGTAGGTAAAGGAACTAATTGATTATAAACGCTTCTAAGTTTGAAAATAAGGATTATAGATAAAAACAACACAAGACCAGGTAACACCCATAAAGCTATGAATTGAGCCCCTTCATCCATTGCGACTACAAATCTCCAAGCTATCATTGCTATTATTATAAAAGTATATCCAAGCCAGTTTAATTGAAAGACTTTGTCTATAACATCAGCTAAGCATCTACTTAGATATTCTGCTAGGTTAAAGTCAGTTCTTAAATAAACTTCAGTGACTGGAGGGAGAAAAGTTGGGCATATGAATAATTGTCTCATTATTGCATAATGGAAATCTTTGTATATAGATTTAAGCCTTCTTGGAATAACTCCTTCAGCTAAATCAATTTGTGCCTCTTGGTATATGTGTGTTAAGTTTCTTAAGTCTTGACATGATTTCTCATGATGAATCCAGGTTTGAGAAAATGCTTGGGCTGCTATTATAAGCCAAAGACCTAATAAAAGCCAGAAAAATGTAAAAACTGCTGAACCGATTATTATAACTGAGTGGTCTAAATGGTTATCTTCAAGAAAATCACTGTAATACCCGATACTGACAATTGCGCATATGAATAATAATATCGCCACATCGACAAAAAGGCTGTAAAATGCTGGGTTTAAAAATGAAAGGATTGTAAAACCTAATAAACTTCGCACACCATGGAGTAATAGGAACATAAACCCCAATGAGATTATTATGATCATTGATGTTGATAAAGCTTCTTCATCTTCTTCATCTTCTTCTGATTCTTCAGAGTCCTCGGCTGCTTCAGCTAGAGCGTCAGCTTCAGCTTGTTCTTTTAGCTTTGCACGTATAATCTTGTGGTTGTAGTCATCTAAGTTAGTAACTTTCTCTTGTAGATCACTATCGACTTCAGCTATGTCTTCTAAATAAGCATCAAGTTTTTCTTGGGCATCAGCTAATTGTTCTTCAAGTTCCTCTTGTTGTAAAATCAAAGCAGAGTTTTCTACTTGTAGCTCCTCCAAAGTGACCTCTTCAGTGACCTCTTCCTCAATTTCTTCAGTAGTCAAAACCTCTGTTTCTTCAATATTAGCTTCAAGCTCAGTAGTCTCTTCCTCACTAAGCTCAGTATCATCCATAACATCAAAAATCGACCCATCACTTTCTTGCCCCAAAACAGTCATCACTAAAAACACAAACCAAATAACGCCCATTATTATAATCTTTAAGTTTTTCTTATAAAACCTACAGTTTAAAGCCTACAAAAATCAGCAAATCCTGATAATCCATCCATACCTCTGATTATTTTCTATAAAATTTATTTTCAAAGGGCAATTTAAGATCTAAAAGTAGCTAAAAATAGAACAGGGACTAGTTTTGGTTCTTAGTTATACCTAATTTGCGCTCTCTATCAGTGATAAATTCAGCACGTAAAGCTTGTTTAGCACTGCGTAATTGGGTGAAAGTTACAAGAAATTTGTTTTTTCTCCTATCAACCTGGCAAACCTTTCCGAATTGTGCTAAAATACCTTTAATCTCATCATTTGAATAGTCTTCTTCGCTTTCAATTAGAATCTGATGATGGATTATTGCGTGTTTGACACTTTTTTCTAAATCGTGTTTTAATGATGGTTCTAGCATAAGAACGTCTTTATTTTTTAAAGTGAATTCAGCTTTGCATAGTTCTTCAACAGTTCTCACATGCTGGAATGTTAGTTTTATTATAAGCCCGCCGCCAATGTCGCTAAGGTTGCTGAATATGTACTCAATGTTTGGGATTTCTTCAAGATTTAATCTTATGAGTTCACTTTTTATATCTTTATCTGTAACACCTTTTGGAGCGTAAAGAATAAGAAGGGTTGGAAGAGTTGTTTTTGGGGAACGCGACCGACGGACTACTTTGACAGTTTTACGTCGGGAACGATATTCGAGTAAGGCTTGAAAAGCTTCGGTAGGGTCGAACCTTGTGATCCCGTTAGATCTAAGGTCGAGTTCCACACCTTTGAGCTTTTCAGCTTGTTTATCATAACGTAGACCCACGAGGATTTCGTATTTGCCCTTGCCGATGTCCATAATTTTGAAAGACTCGCATTGGATTGGCATGCTAAATTTGTGCTCAAGTTCACGAAAGATCTTGTTTTCGAGTTCGTTTAAAGAGCTTGGGGTTACTGAAAGACCTCGTAAGCGGAAGTGATATTTTATATGTGAAGTTTGGTTTTGACGCTTTTCTTCTTCAGACGAGCTGTAGTTATGATGATCGACTTCCATTGATTATTATATATGAAAGAATAAGTATTAAGTTGGATAAAATTTTAGATTATGCAGTAGAAGTGAAAAGAAAGAAAAAAGGTATTTTATTTAGGATGAAGGTAATTAATAATGAAAAAGGATTTTAAGTAGTTGAACTTTTGATAGAAAAAGTTTGTATCTGTCGACTTCATTTTGGGGGGGTGTTTTGAGTTATTTGCTATAGGTTCTGCTTGAAAAGAATGAGATTTATTATAAATTTATATATATATTCATATCCTCTTCTTCAAAAGAGTTATATTTCATCTTAATTCTTTTACCTTACAACAAAATCTGTAATCCTAATATCATACTCACCTTGTCTTATTTTAGAATCCTCATTATTCTAGCAACTATCATATTTTCATCATAATTATACTCATAAACCCATTAACCTCAAAAGCTTCTTCAAAAAAAAAACCTCTTCAAACAAAAACCACTTTACCAAAATCCTCAAAATCTTTCATATATATTAACAAAAATAAATAAAACTAAGGTTTCGCACTTCTCATCGATGAAGATTTTGGTGTCCTCAAATGCACACTTGGTAACGAGACATTACTTTTCGGTCTTATCAAATCGGGGAACCTTTCAATAAACTCATAATCCCCATGTTCAACAAACCTTTCTCTCAATCTCATATTGTCCTCTTTATTATTCCTAACTTCTTCAAGCATCTCATAATACCTTCCTTGCCACAATTTCAATGATGGATCTTGATCCTGTTCAATCCCTTGCATTTCTTCCTTATAAAGACTTAACTGATCATAAGCTTCAAGTTTTAACGTCCTTTCTTTTTTAATCTTCTTTTTAATCTCTTTGATTTCCCTTTGAAAAGCATTATGTTGACTTAAATATTGTTTATATCCTTCTAAATCTCCATTTTTTTGTACCTGAATCCTCCTTGTTTGTTTCATAAAATGATTAAGTAATTTCTGATTATCAAGAAACTCAATTTTTTCATATTGTTTAACTTGTTCTTCTAATTCTGAAAGTCTTTTACCTTTACTAGCTTTATATTGTTGTAAGCGTAATCTTTGACTATTCATATCTTCAATTTGTGTCTGAAGTTTTTCAGCTAGTTTTTCTGCTGCAGATAAAGCTTGTTGTGTATACGATAACTCCTGTTTAAGTAATCCCTCTCTTCTTTGTGATTCTTTTAACTGTTCTGCTAGATAATCATTAGAACTAAGTTGTGATTTAAGGTCTTGAAGGTGTTTATCAAATGTTTGTGCGCTTTGAAGTCTTTCCCATTGGTTTTTATTAAGCATTTTCCTTATCATCTCCTGTATTCTAACTAATGTCCTTTTAGATTTAGGTTGTTTTGTTTCTTCCTTAATCTCCGAACTACTAAAATTCTTATACTTCCCCGCATGGCCTTTAAGTTCACTAAGTGCTTCATTTTTTCTAGCATCAATATCAGTTTTCATCTCTTGGGCTACATCATCAGTAAAATCTGAAAACTTGTCTTCAAGGCTTTTAATTTCATCCTGTTGAGCTTTTATTTTCTCCGTAAGCTCTTTTCTTATTAACCCTACAAGCTGATTCTCTAAATCCTTACTATTATCTCTTATTTCTAATAACTGTCTCATTGATATATCAAGTTCATATATAAGCTGAGTACCTTTTTGTGCTAATTGTGCATTAACCAAATTGATAATATTCGACCTTAAACTATCAATATTTCTTTTTAATAAATGAATTTCTTGGTTTTTTTTCATGATTTCATGAACTGATTTCTTAAGCACAGTTGTGTGGTTTTCTTCTTGAATCCTAAATTCCCCATCAACATATCTTAAGACTTGTTCTGTGAATCTTTTTGTTAGTTGTGTGAGATCTTTTACTGAAAAAACAAGTGCTTTACCTGAACTTGGCGCATCGACTATAGACCCACGGTTTCTTAGGACATTAAGGAAATTGTGTAAAACACCAACTTTTCTATGAACATCAGTATAAGGTATGACTATATTACAAGTAAAACTTTCAGTACTTGTATATGCCCCTTCTTCACTACTAGCTTTGGATAGTTGATCCATTTCAGATTGAAGGAATCTTATTGTGCTAGTGCAAATTTTACTATTAAATATGTCTTTTAAAAGTATAACTTCAGCTGATATTGGGTTTTTTATATGGTCATCAGTATCAACTTGATGGGTTTTATCGTTTTTCCATTCAAGGATGTCTTTGTATTGAGATAAAAGCTTTTCATAAACCCCAGGGTCACTTACAAGATCTCCAGTTTTTAACACAAATAATGCGGTTTTTAGTCTCCAGCATTCGAGCTCTGGGGCGATATATGCACAAGTTGCTTGAGCTAATTCTAAGGAATTGTGTCCTTTGGGGCTATGACGTAAAGATAGAAGGTTTTCCATTTTAAGCTGCATAGCTGTTGTTGTTGCTAAAGTGTGGTTGCGTTCTTCAGAAGAAACTTCTAGCATACCCCATTCGAATTCCCATATATAACACCCTGGGACTATATCAGAATATTCATTTGTGATAAAAACAGTCCTTTGGCAGGTTTCAAGGACTTCGAATTTTGGATTAGAAAATAATGGAGCTAAAGGATGGTTTTGTATAGAAAACCTCCTTCTTGAATATCTAAACAGGTAAGATATAAATTCAATAACCTCACCTGAGTCTTTGTTTTTTTCATGCATCAACGAATGGTGTAAAGACTGGAATATCGCTAAAGACAGTATATAAAACGCCCTTCGTGATTGGGCAACAGCCAAAAGTAGTTGATCATTTTTCCCTGTGTCCTGATACTGAAAAGTCATTACCTTCAAATTACTCAACGACCTTTTTATAGCTTCTTCTAACAAATACTTCGGATTCTGCGTATCAAGCATTTCATCTAAAATTTTCTTCTTCGATTTTTCCCCTATGTTTTTTATATCAATTCCCCAGTAATTCTCCCCAGCCATGTTAGATTCTTGCAAATTCATAACTTCCGTAACTTTTTCCCCTAACAAATTCAAAAACGTCCATATTTGTATAACTTGAATAACAGAAACTGATATTTCTAAACTTGTTCTTAATGGAGACTTGAATTCCCAATCATTTTTAAATAGCAATAAAGATACTGTTGACTCACGTGATTTATACGATCTATATAAAGCTTGAATATCTGAGGTTTCAGCTTTGACAAAAGGTTCCCAACCCCTCCAATTTTCTCTATCTTCATCTTTAAAACCTCGCATTTTCATTATTTCTTCAACAGTTGGAATAAATTCTATATTAGTAACTTCGCCTGATTCATTAAGAATTTGTCTATTACGATCCTCACCACCTTCAAATGTATCTTTATAAACATCAATCGGGACTATTTTTAATAAACGTTTATATTCCATAAAAACCTTACAAAGTTGTACTTTTATTGCATCATGATATGCATCTCTAAGAACTTCTCTACAATAACCATCTAAAAGCATAACTCTTAAATTTCTGATTATAATACCAATATAATCACTTTCAGCAAAATGCCCTTTATATTTTTCTGCAATTCTTTTATATGCACCTTCAAGTCTTTGTCTATTACGAGTTTTTCTAGATTTTGTATCAAAGTAATATTTTGAAGAATCGACAACTATTTTAGATTGGATTTTTTTTATCTCGCTTTCAACTTTTTCACTATTGAGCTCGTCATCATGTAAAAGGTTAGAGATTTGATAAGTAAAAGATGTACTGTAATACTGATAATCTCTTATAACCTCAACTTCAGAAATCTGTTTAACCCATTTATCAAGTAAATTTTGATTAATCTGCACACCAATAACTAGTAAATGTTTATGCATTATCTGATACGCATAAATACTCCTAAGCTCTTCAATTCCCCATGGTAACATTATATGTTTCAAAGCTCCAATATGTGAGAAATGGAAATTCGCTTTAAGCTTTGAGTCGATTTCAAAAGCTGGCAACCAAAACTCTTTTTTACTCCCAGGGCCTTCATCAACTTCAGGAAAATGTCTTAACCCAACACCCCAATCAGCATGTTCAACAGTTAGAATATCTTTTTTCATAAGCGAAGCTTGTTTTTTATAAATTTCTTCTAAAACATAACAATCAATAATAGCTTTTTCTAATAAATATCTGAATCTCCATGCTTCAAAATAATTACAACAAATACTCAATTCACTTGGCACCATTGTCGTAACCTTAACTTTTTTCCCTTCAAAAAGTGCAGGTGGGATCACAGGGAAATGGGCAATATTCCCTGATTTTGCTTCATTACTAAGCTCTTGAGCTACATCTAATACAAATTTTGGGTTATCAAGTAAAACCCCATCATCAAAAATTACTAAAGAATAGCATTGGCTTATTTTCCAATCATAATGCGCATGATGCCAGGCTGCATATTCAAGAGCGGTATAATGAAGTGGGGATTCAATTTCCATAACAAGATTAAGTTCAAAAAGACACTTTTCAATAATAGGTTTAATAGTAATAAGACTTGCAAAACGACTATCAAAAACTAAGTCTTCAGGAGTTTTAAATGCAAAAGAGTCAATTATGGTTTGTAATAAGGAAATATGCTGTTTTATAGAGTCAATATGAGCCCAATAGCTTTGACAGAAATAAGAACTTTGAAGGTGGAGTCGAGGTCTTAAAGCCATGAGGTTTGTGATAACTTGGGCAACCTGGTCTTGGGTATCTATAGAATGATTATAGATTTCAAGGTATTTTAATATAAGTTCAAGTTTTGTTGACTGGAAATTCACTTCGACTTCAAGAAGTTCAGCAGCAAAAAAATCTCTGTCTATAAACGGGGCATTTTCTCCAGTTTCATATTTTTCTATATAGTAACTGCCGATTTTTATAAGTTCTTCAATAAGTTCTCGATAATCTTTGTCTATTNCAAGTTTTGTTGACTGGAAATTCACTTCGACTTCAAGAAGTTCAGCAGCAAAAAAATCTCTGTCGATAAACGGGGCATTTTCTCCAGTTTCATATTTTTCTATATAGTAACTGCCGATTTTTATAAGTTCTTCAATAAGTTCTCGATAATCTTTGTCTATTATGCTATAAACAATATATAAGTCTTTATTGTTTTTTACATAAAAATCCCCATCAAATTTTTCAATAGAATCTCGTCGTCCATATAACCCTGGGAATCTTTCTGGATAATATTCCATAGACACTTGTTCTCTATAATGTAAAGATGGATTAAAACCTTCTGAACCATTTGGATAGGGTGATAATTGAGCTTCTGGTCTAAGTTCTTCTCTAGTCCCTATATCGCACATATCATAAGCAAGTCTTTTTTGAACACTTCTATATACATTTAATATATCTAAAAGCCTTTGTTTTAAAGTTCTTGATTTTATCATCCTTAAAGTGTATAAGGATTTTATACATTGTGGGGGTAGATTTACTCCTTCATTATGGAATTTAGAGTCTAAGTTCCTTTCTATGATAATATTTGTAAAATAACTCTTGAAATAAGTTTCAGTATTTTTTAAGTCTGGCTTTATTCTGAGGATTTTATTTGCCCTGTCTGCATATCCTACTGAAAACTCTTCTAAAAGTTTATTTACTGTTGGTAAGTCTTGTAAATCAAGAACATTAAATGCATTTTCCAATAAATTATCTCGTTTACATAGTTCGAGTTTTGCTCTTTGGCGTTTTTCCCAAACTGAAGCTTCAGGTTTAAGTTTTATAAAACCTAACCACTCAGTTTCAATTGCATCAAGAAGTTTGAATTCTTTAATCATACTTGGTTCTTCAAGGTCTCCATGTTGAGCAACATCATTAGCTTTACGGATTGCGCTTAGTCTATGAACTTTTAATGACTGAAGATTTGCTAGTCTAATTCCAGCTTTTTCTCTTTCTTCATGTGAGCCATATGGATTCCAGTCTAAACGTTGTCTTTGTAATTCAAATAATTCAGGAAGAAGATGTGTTACTTGATAAGCTAAAGAATGACCGTCATCTAATTCCAAATCTGTTTTCAAGCCAAATTCCGCACCAGTGAAATTAAGCAAATTCTGCAAATGATGTGTCGAAGTTATAATTGTCGGAGGCATATCAACATTTTCTCTAATCGCAGAAGGTATAAAAACTGAATCCTGAGTTTTTTTTAATGTAACAATCCTCGCTGAACTTTTTTCATGCAAACTCGTCAAATAGCCAATTGACTTTTTCCATAACTCCATCCTACTACCAACCCACATCCACTTAAGCCTAGATTTAAACCTATCAAATTCCCTTTCTCTTTTCATCTTACTTACATGAGCCTCAATATAAATCTGTAAATCATCCTTAGCCAAACTACTAAACAAAACAACCGGTTCCTCATGAAACAAATTCGTCCCATCTTCAGTCTTAGGTGATGGTCTAACTCTTGTATTTTCATATTCTTCATCATATCTTAAACGTTCATATCTTGAAATATAATCATCAAGTTCTGTATGTATATCTTTAAGTTTATTCGTAAGTTCAGTCGTTGATATTTCTGGACTTTTTTCAGATAAAAAGCCCCAATCAAGAAGAACTTTAGTTTTTAATTGTTGTAAATACCTGATATGTGAAAAAAAATAATCAGAAACTGTCTTACGGATTTCTGCTGGGTTAGCTTTAAGTTCTGAAGTTAAATATTCTGTTAATAGTTGATCTGCATAAAAAGGTATTGGTTTTAAACTTGGAACTTCACTTATTTTATTGATGATTTGCTCTCGGAAAAGCTTCTGACTATCAGGATCTTTAAGGAATGGAGTTTCTTGTTTGGAGGAATAGACGAGTTTATGAGACCGCGCTTTGGTTCTAGGATCCATTGATACTTCGTGACGACTTTTAAGCTCTTTATGCATTAGATAGAGTTCACGAATTTTATCTAGCTGTGCTTCAAGGTTGTCTGAAGACTTGAAAAACTGATCATCTTCCATTGTTTATATATTAAGAAAGATTTTGAAATATAAGAGTTTTAGGAGAATGGGAATAGAATTGGAAATTTTGGATTAAGAAAGGTATGGGTTTGATAATGTAAAGTTTTTAATGGGAAATGAGGATTTTAGAAAGGTTTGATGTTTGGTAGATTTTGTGTTAAGGGGAAGTGAAAAGAGATGAGATTTTTTTTTGTTGTAGATTGTTTATGATTAAAAGTTGTGTATTTTTATAGGCAGTTAGTTAAGTGGGTTAAACTATTTATGATAGGTAACTGTTGGATTTTTTTATAAATAATGTTTATGTTAAGAGAAGAATTTAGATTTATGTAGTTTTTAAGTATTTGAGCGATTGTGTGGTTTATATTTAGGATTGCATTTGGCNATTTAGATTTATGTAGTTTTTAAGTATTTGAGCGATTGTGTGGTTTATATTTAGGATTGCATTTGGCGAATATTTGCTTTTGGATATAATGAAAAATAGCTTCACTCGCAAAGAAGAATTTCAAGCTAAAGTTGTAATAGTAGGAGATTCTGGATCAGGTAAATCCAGCATAATTACCAGATACATAAACGGTACCTTCGACGTTAGAGCTGACTGTACAATTGGGGCAAGTTTCTACCTACACACAATTGAATATGAAAAACTAATCCTAAAACTCTACATTTGGGACACTGCAGGACAAGAACGTTATGACAGTATCTCAGCCCTTTATTCCCGAAACAGCAAAGCAGTAGTCTTAGTAGCAGATGCAACTCATGATAACAAAGTTGAGACTCTATCAAAATGGTATAATAAAATCGTCAAAGATATTTTAGGTGAAGAAGTTTTAGTATTTGTCGCTATAAACAAAACTGACTTGACAAATGGGTTAGATGAATTTAATGATGCTAAGATGTTTGCTGAATCAATAAAAGCACCTATATTTTTTACTTCAGCTAAGAATAATTTAAACATTACAGAGTTGTTTGTGAATATTTCTGATGCATTGACAAAGAAATATAAGAAAAGCTCACGTGAGAATTTTGTTATTAAAGATAGTATAACACTGAGTAGTCCTATTGAAAGAAAGAAAAAATGCTGCTAGGAAAGTTTTTAAGGTAAAGAAGTATGGAGGGAATCAGAGATATAAAAAAGTGGTTTATTATTATTTAATTATGTCATGATTGTTTGAAATAATTTTTAATGGAATAGAGAAAATATAGTCTGAAGATGATTGTAGAGAATATAAGTTTACGTTTAAATGGGAATTATAGAGTGGCTTTGGTAATTTTAGGGATAAAAAAATATTAAGATATAATGCATGATGTAATAGGGTTTTTCGTATGGTGCGAATTTGTATATGGTAAGACTTGCTAATCAATGCTATAGTTTAATGCTAGTAAATAGTTAATAATAAGTAAGAAATACAATTAGGTATAGTTTATAATGCAAGAATTAATAAAATAGTTATAAATGTTTGATTTGCAATGGAGATATTGAAATTAAAAAATTATGCCAAATAATATATTTCAAAATACTATTAAATTTTGATTAACAAGTTCATGCATTTCATAATATTTTTTATTAAGTATTTATATTCATTATTAGCCTAAATTCTCCTAAAATACTTATAAATCTTCTTAACCCAACCAGGTTGATACTGAGATAGTTTCTTTTCAAAATCTTCTTCTAGTTCTCTTATCCTTTTAGTTTTCTCTCCAGTACCTTTAGCAAGCTCTTTTTGTATCATAATAATTTCAACTATATCAGAACAAATTATAAACCATGATTTTTCGCAGTCCTCCCAGTACCTTTAGCAAGCTCTTTTTGTATCATAATAATTTCAACTATATCAGAACAAATTATAAACCATGATTTTTCGCAGTCCTCCATAACTTTACCATTAAAAATATCTTGAGTCTTATCTTGATCATTCATAAAACTCCCAATAATGTCTTCGGATACAAGAAATTTTACAACACTTTCAACATTAATTTCAAGTATTTTTGCTATAAGCTTAAGA